>NDXB01006209.1:74999-89427 GCA_002631895.1 Agapornis roseicollis | reverse complement strand
TAAAAAGAAAAAAAAAAAACCCTAAACTAAAAGAAAAAAATATTTTCTGAAATTTTGGAAAAAATTTAAAGGAAAAAAAAAAAAAAAAGAAAACCAAACACAAAACCCCCATACCACCACACGGAATAAATAAGCAAGCCTTACTCCAGATTTGTCAGATTTCATGAGAACTGTTCTTTAGTTTCTGTGCAACATTTGATGCTACACAGAAGTTTCACAATTAGCACCTTGCAGCTTCTCTGCTTTTATCCTTCTGGCAAAAACTGTTTCTTACATTAGTAACTACTCTTGGGATATTGGACTAAAAAATAAAAATTAAACTGTTTAAAAGCCTGACACAAGTACTGAGCAACACTTGATTAAGAAAAAGATGCAGATGAAAAATCTGTGCTTCACAGTGAATGAACAAATCGTGGACAGTATGCCCTTTCTATCCTGCAGCACCTTTACACAGAGACTTCAAGGACATATCCACCTTGGATTTGAATGTGGGGACTGGTGGGCTGAACCTGAATCTGATCTGAACTCTCTCTGGGTGACATGCCAAAGCCTGCTTGCATGTTGATGCAAAAGGCACAGATACCAGGAAATTCTTATTTTATCTCCTGGTCAGGAGACACCACAGCTAGGAATCAGGCAGATAAATGACTCACCACCATGTATTCTTCTGAAGTGTGGTTCATTCAGAGTGTCACAAAATGTTATTCACTTGGAAAGCAGATAGTGGTGAGTGGGATACTTTCCAGGGTTGAGCTTAGTGGTTGATGCAAGCATGCAGTGGGAGAAAAGGCTATTGAAAGGTAAGTGTGGGGATGACTGAGCATTATTTCTTAATTGTGATATGTTCACGTAAGAAACAGTGATAAGAGCTGTTGGCTTTCCTTTAAATTACTTTAGTCAGACTTGCTGCATAATAAAGAGCTTAGAGAAATCAGTATCTGAACAAGTCTGGCCCATATATTTGTCTTATCTATCTTGTTCCACCAAAGGGCAAGTATCCCCTGCCCAGAGCAGAATATAAATATTGCAGAAAAATGGCACACAGAATACAAGCTTGTTTACAAAGCAGCACAACGTTTTCCCAGGTTTGTTATCATGGGAGAACATTTTTGTTTAATTGGGAAAAGAAATTAATAAACTTCCATTTCACTTTGCCTTTGTTTAGAAACTCATATCCTCCAATAACATTGCCTTTTATCTCACATTAAAGGACACATTCTTTTTCTGCTGTTTGAACCAGATCTGAATATTAATAGCATAATATTGGTCTGATATTTTTCCAGCATCCTCTGTTTGATGCTGTGCTAAAAGACCATAAAACTGTAGTGACAGAGGACAAATCTCCCTTGTGTACAAGTTTCTGAAATCAAACTGTTGTCTACTGTGCTGCTGTGCTCTTTGCACTGCTGCTTCTGTTTCCAACGTATTTCCAAGGCAAAGAATCTTTTCTCTCCCTGCAGAAATTAATGCTGTTACAGATGTGCTGGTACAGTTTCATACGGAGACAGAAAGTGACTTAATGAATAATATGAGTGTACCACACAGAAAGAGTGACTTCCTGCTGTGACAAGTTCAGCAAGTCTCCTGCTGGCTCTGCTGGCAGGAGGCCCTGTTTCAGCAGAGGGTCTATTATGTCCATACCAGGTAGAACAACCTCCTAAGAATGAAGCAGGTTCTGGTCTGAGAGCTGGCCTTGGCAACGCTTCCCTCTCATTGACTTCTTTGCCAATGAATAACAATGCAGATACAAGAGATTTCAGTCAGTAAAATGTCCAATCCTCATCTTAATTGTCCCTCAGATTAGGGTCATGAAGTAAATCATAGAATCATAGAATAGCTAATCAATTCATTCAGTTCCCTGAATGATGATTGTAGACAATGCTGAACAAATTGGTTCTTTCTTTAAAACCTCAACAGCGCTCTCTCCCACCTTAACACTTTGGCAGCCATTGAAACACCTAACAAGTCCCGAAAAGACCCAATATTTGGCATTCCAAATAAATGACCTCATGTTCAAAAGGGCTATCTCCTAGAAAAACGTAACTCTGCCATCTTAACGTATTTAAGGAACTGTACATTAGGCTCCAGTTTCAGAAAATCTTAACAAAGAGGATTAACTAGAGTAGGAAAGGTTAAATCTGTCCTAATTTCTGGCAACAACTGTGATGAATTTATTAACAAAGAAAATGCAGTAACTGAGCTCTACAGAAAACCTCTTTTTTCCAGAGCTCTTAGCAAGGTTTGGGGGTTGAGGGATACTGTCAAAACTGTTTCTTTTTTAAAAAAAGTGATATGAAGTATTTAATTTTCAGTTTCCTTCACCTATGGTAAATTGTGTTTTTCAAACCTATCTGCAAACTGTTGGTTCAAGCAAGTTTGTAAAATAATAATAACAATAATAATGAAAAGAGATGGAAGATTTCTGATTATCACAACTTTTCTCATTGAAACCTTCATTTTAAGGTCCGTGATATCAATCAGTTCAGGCTTTCTGGAAGAATGTTGTGAGTTTCTTTAAAAAAATTTCAGTGTGCTTGTTTTCACATTTAAAATTTCACTTCTATGTAAAACCAAAAATATACAAATAGTTGAATATCTGAAAGAAAAGGAGTTAATCAGTCATTTGCTGTAGCAAAGGATTTTTTTTTTTAATACTCTAGTGACAAATATCCATTTTGTTTTATTTTTCCTCTTTGTTGTCATAACTTCAACTGTTAAAATCAATTTATATAGTTTCTAATTGGACTGGTTTGTTATATGAATAAGTATGATGGGGAAGAACCATATCTCAAGAAATGAGGTCTAAATAGAGAAGAGACAAGTTTTGATGAGTTTCAGAAATCAAAATTCTCAGCAATGTCTCTTCACAGTGAAGCTTATTGGGTTGTACAAATCTCTCAAAGTAGAAAATGTTTGTCTTTAGACAGCTAATAGTACAACTGGCACAAACAGTGCTCTCCACGTTCAGTTCTGGAATTAATATTGTCTAGTAAGAACATATAGATCTATAATTGTGATATTCATGAACTAAAAAGCCAGAGAAAACTTTGATTATCCATTGATAGCCCATGAACTATACAGTTCAAGCTGCTTTGAAAGTTCTGTAGTAGTGTTTATTCAGAATTAAAGTATGTATTTCCATTTGTGTTATGTATTTTACAGAAATCTTGACCTTTTCACTGAGAAAAGGCTAATATATTAGTTTTCAAAGCTAGATTCCTCATTTTCTTTAAAGGGGAAACAAAAGGAAAAAAAAAAAAAGGAATAAAAATATAAAGGAAATGAATGTTTTTGGTTACATGGGAATCATCATTTCCAGCCTTGATTTCCTCTCTCATCGTTTGGCTTAGGTGAGAAGACTGTTTTCAGACTTACTCGATAATTCCTTGGCAATTTGGACTAACTGTGTAATGTGTGTACGGTCTGGGATGAAGAAGGTATTTATAAGCTAGTAATACCTGCAGTGGAGGTCTGCTTCATCAGTTCTGCCTAGAAGAGTTCAACATACATAATGCTACATACTTTATATTATGTTTTGTCTTTCTCAGGCTATGCCAGTTTAGTGCAATATTTATCAGCAAAAGAGACTACCTGCCTTGCAAAACAGCCCTTTGGGATCTTAAGAGTTCGGGCAAAGTCTCTCATAATAATAGGAATGCTTTCAATGCCTCAGTGTGCTTAGAGTCAGTTCTCTATTCCTTAATTATTGCACAAATTCTCATTAGGAAGAGATTCCTCTTACACAAGGACAAGGCATCCTGGCCATCATGACTGATTAAATTTTATTTACTGATACTCACTTAAGAATAGAAAGCAACAAATATAACCTTTCTAAGGCTACTGCATTATTGCCTTTGTCTTTGTATCATAGTGCAGTGTTTGTAGAATACAAAGTCTCAGGCTATCTTACTGGAACAAAGAATGCTCATATACCCTTAAAAGATTATAAGTGCAGTAGGTGACCATGCTACTTAAATGTTCACAGTCCAAAAATATGTAATAATGATGCATGTTTTAGGCTCAGAAGCCAAGCTCTCCCAGATTCTCAAATTCAGAAGCTAAATGTGCATTAACATCTCCTGCTGTTTCCTTCTCAGGTTGTTCCTCATCTCCTCAAATTTAATTTCAAATATAGGCACACAAACATATGTATGTACAAACATTTGTATGTGCATATTCAGTCCTTCACTCTTTGACCTTCTTCACTTTCCATATTTTTCTTTCCTTTTTTTAAAGGAAGAATTTTTTTTTTTGTTTTTTTGTTTTTTTGTGGTATGGCTCACAACCACTCACCAATTCAAATTTAATAGACTAGGAAACTTACTTGTATAGTTCTTTTTTCCAGGAGGAATAGAAGGAAGAATATTGCAGTAATGAAGCAAGGAAATGTGTAATAAGGGCACCAGATAGGTAGGAATAAATGAAATACATGTTTATAATTTATGAGAATTGTTAAAGAGAGAATGATACAATATTGCATGTTCTATGTCATTATTTTCCATAAAGACAAAGAAGAATAAAGCCAATTGATTTTAATTCTAATTCTTTTTACTGTATCAGGTCTGTTACTCATTCCATAAAGCAGCAGAGAACACTGTGGTACAGGGCAACGGATTAGGCAATATTTCAAAGACACCTTTAAGTGAATAAACAGCCACATCCAGGAGAATGTATGCTACCATTACAGACAGAGTAAAAGTTATTCTTGAACATTTTTCAGGCTGAGAGGAATACTAGCCTAAGATTTTTTTTAATAAAAATCAGACGTCTAAGAATAACTAAAATACATAAGAATATAAGTAAATGTGTACAAATTCATATAAAATTGTGTACAAATAGATACAGGAAGACAAGAGGCAGAGTAGAGAAAAATGGGGAGAAAAAACCCCAAGAAATGCTAGACATGTATTTAACAGCATCTGTGTTCTCAGAAAATGTTGCAAGCTATGTCACATGGATAAACTGCAGACTATTGTAAATCATAATATTTCAGTAAAGATCTGTATTATACTAGATTTCAGTTGCCTTTGTTTCTGGAGACTGAGCTCAAAGTCCTCTCTACTGCACAGAGGAAAACATCCTGCTACTATGCAGCTTCTTGCAAAAAGAAACATGTAAACCATTTGGGCAGCACACCGAGGCAGCTATGTACAATAATCTGGAAGAACAAAACCAAAGGAATGGTACAATTTCTTGGCAGTTCTGTTTCGTGCGGGTAAGGCCAAGTCTTAACAAATCCAACTACAGATTTCTACCTTTATTAGTGCAGTGATCTGGAAATGCTTGTTGTCTCCATTGCCTACTGAGCCTTCGCGTCACTTTAGAGGACTCCAACTAACCTTAGGTAATTCAGTGTTTGCAGGAAAGTGAATGAGATTAATCCTATTTTAAAATACTCTTTTCCCTGCTTCATATGAGACTATATTCTTGGACATTCATATTTGGAAAAGCAAAACAAAACCCAAAAAACAATACAAAAAAGGCTAAGATGACTTTATCAACCTCAAAATTCCAGTTTTATTCACCTTGCCTAATAGACGAAATGTTTCCAATGGTTTCCTACTGATGCTTTTGCAAATGTGCATGACAGAGTTGTGACATACAGGCAGGGAAGTAAAGACTGTCACAGAACAGCAAAAGATAGAAAATAGCAAAGAAAAACAATTCCACAGGAATCCAGAAATTAATATCCTGCTACTGATGGTAGAAGACTGGACTCAGTGACAGAGAACAGTCCTTGCTGTCATATTGCTATGATTAATTGCTCTGTGTCAGTAATTTATTTCTGCAGCTGGTTAAAAAAAAAAAAAAAAAGAAGTAGGTGATTACATTTTCTTTCTTAATGTTTTCCTGGTTTTGTCAAACATTTTCTTATTTGTTGGTTAATTAATCAAAATAACTCCTGACTATTTCTTACTTTCCTTCAGTATTTTCTCAACTATGAAAATGTCAGATGCTTATTGTGCCAACATGTTGAAATATGAAAGAGAAAATAACTCTGGGTCAAACTTTATCCCTTTTACCTCTAAATTTTTATTATTGTTAAAATGGGCTAAAGTAGCATTAGTGTCAGTTCTGGGAATTTGCCAAACACTGAGATTTATGAGTCCATGCAACTTTTCCTTTAGGGAAATATCACACTTCTCAGTCCAAGGATAGATGAATTACAGAAAACAATAGAGTGAGAATTCATTGTGGAGATGTATGTTATGTAAGATCATAAGACTGGTCTTCTTTTTCCAAAAGGAAAGCTAGAGAAAAAAATGGAGGAATAAATTTTTTTTTTTTTTTTTTTTTAATACAGAACATACTATGTTTTAGAAGATGGGCAGAGTTATAGCCTGTATCTGGAACTGGCAGGGAAGGAGTCTTCCTTTTGTAGGCCAGTGAACTCTTTTTCTGATCCTTTTATATCTGGTAAACTACAATTACAGTTATATAGATGTCAGCTATTGAGTTGAAGACTCTTCTTAGCAACCTACTTGTGCTCTATGTTTAGACACTA
Organism: Agapornis roseicollis; assembly: GCA_002631895.1. Classification (NCBI taxonomy): domain Eukaryota; kingdom Metazoa; phylum Chordata; class Aves; order Psittaciformes; family Psittacidae; genus Agapornis; species Agapornis roseicollis. The sequence goes on along the minus strand of NDXB01006209.1, from coordinate 82,922 downwards.
TTTTCAGATGTTATGTGACTTAGGTGTATTTCAGGATGTATAATCACATCCTGATATCTGAAATCTCCCAAAAAATATGTTTAAAACAACTCTTCCAGGTCTTCTGGGTCTAAAGCTCTTCTAAGGTTTCATCATACCTGAATGTTTCTGTTAGCTATTTTTTTCCCCTCCTGCTCCCCTCTTCTTTTCACAATTTATCTTCACACAATCTCACAAACTAGCTTTTCTAGTCCAGAGCTCAGCTACTGATTCAGAAAATAATTTTGCAGACTGGTACCAATTCGAAGAAGCACTTAAATGTTCTGAACATCACTGAACGGTTCTTAGCAAAGACAGGAGGTCTGGGAAGAATACAGGGATGTTGTCCAGGAAGCTAGGGACCACGTTACGAAAGCTAAGGCCCAGTTAGAGTTAAACTTAGTGAGGGATGTTAAGGATAACAAGAAAGGATTCTGTAGGTACATTGCAAATAAAAGACAGACCAGGGACAACATAGGATGCCTCCGGAAGCTATCAGGTGAACTGCCTACCCTGGATTTGGAGAAGGCTGAGGTTCTGAATTACTTCTTTGCCTCGGTCTTCAATGGCAAAGGCTCTGACTGCACTACCCAAGTCTTGGAAGGCAGACACGGGGACTGTGAGAGTGAAGACCTTGGGCCCACTGTAGGAGAGGATCTGGATCGAGACCATCTTAAGAACCTGAATGTGCACAAGTCCATGGGACCTGATGAAATCCGTCTGCGGGTCCTGAACAAGCTGGCAAATGAAGTTGTTAAGCCACTGTCCATCATATTTGAGAGCTCATGGCAGTCAGGTGAAGTTCCCGAGGACTAGAAAAGGCGAAATATAACCCCCATTTTCAAGAAGGGGAAAATGGATGACCCAGGGAATTACAGACCAGTGAGTCTTACCTGTGTTCCTGGCAAAATCTTGGAGCAGATTCTCCTGGAAGGCATGCTAAGGCACATCAAAAACAACAAGCTAGTTAGTGACAGCCAGCATGGCTTCACTAAGGGGAAATCCTGCCTGACCAATGTTGTAACCTTCTATGGTGGGGCTACGGAACTGATGGATAGGAGTAGAGCAGCTAACGTCATCTACCTGGACTTGTGCAAAGTGTTCGACACTGTCCCTCACAATGTACTTGTCTCTAAATTGGAGAGACATCAATTTGATAGGTGGACCACTTGGTGGATAAAGAACTGGTTTGATGACCACAAGCAAAGAGTTGTGGTCAAGGAAGTTGCCCAAGGAAGATGTGAGTGCTCCATCCCTGGCAGTTTTCAAGGCCAGGTTGGATGAAGCCTTGGGTGGCATGGTTTAGTGTGAGGTGTGCCTGCTTATGGCAGGGGGATTGAAACTAGATGATCTTATGGTCCTTTCCAACTCTAACTATTCTATGATTCTATGGTTCTATGATTCTATAATTAAACTATAAAATGTATTAGTTAAATGCCTAAACGTTTCATTTGCAAATATATCGACAGGTCTTGGATTTTCCAATCAGTTTTTCTATATCTTTTTTTACTCTTAACAAATATTTTTTTTTTCCCAGATTTCAAATAAATTGGAGTTGTATTTTTCTTATATGTTACTCTCACTGTTCTCCTTTGTCTCTCTACTGTTATTCTTTATTTAAGTTCTGTAGCTATGTTGTACACAAGAGTTCCTATAAAACTAAATTATATTGTGCTAGAGTAAATCAGTGGACTCAGTGGACTCTTTCTGTGAATGCCAAACACTATATACAATCCTGATAACTTGGAATGTATCTTAATCCCAAATTAGTCTGTGTACTTTCCCCAAAGAATGAATGTTTTCTCTTCAGAGGAGCACCATAGGCATCTATTTATTGACTATCTTATAAAAGTTTAAAAGTGATGTATGATGTGCATCACTCTGTATTGTGTCTATTCACATATGGTTGCTATGTCTTTGTGCCTTTATCACTCTGTCTTATGTTAATTATAGATGGTAAAAGGTTACTTCTTTGTATATGATGATCCTCAGTATTATCCAGGAAACACACAAACACATACCACTTTCGTAATTTAAGTTTGAAATTTTTTAAACAGTTTTGCATTTCTCTGTGCCAACTAAATTAGTTTTTAATCAGTGATCTTAGCCTATATTTTACTTTTTCAGGTGAAAGGTCCACAAATACTTTATTTCAGATCATTAAGTAAATTACAATAATTTGGGCAAGAAAACCCCATTTTTTGGGGGGGATTTTTTTGTTTCTTTTTTTTCTTCTGTAAGTCTGGCAATCAGCTTGGTTGTGTATTCATTACTATTTATTATTTTTTCCTGTTTATCCTTATTTAAGATTATCTAGTTCCAACCCACCTGCCATAAGCAGGGACACCTCACACTAAACCATGCCATGCAAAGCTTCTTCCAACCTGGTCTTGAACACTGCCAGGGATGGAGCACTCACAACCTCCCTGGGCAACCCATTCCAGCATCTCACCACCCTAACAGGAAAGAATTTCTTCCTTAGATCCAATCTAAGCCTCTCCTTTTAAGTTTGAACCTGTTACTCCTTGTCCTGTCACTACAGTCTCTAATGAAGAGTCCCTCCCCAGCAGCCCTAGAGGCCCCCTTCAGATACTGGAAGCCTGCTATGAGGTCTTCATGCAGCCTTCTCTTCCCCAGGCTGAACAGCCCCAACGCACTCAGTCTGTCTTCATATGGGAGATGCTCCAGTCCCCTGATCATCCTCATGGCCCTCCTCTGCACTTGTTCCAACAGCTCCATGTCCTTTTTATGTTGAGGACACCAGAACTGCACACAATATTCCAGGTGAGGTCTCCTGAGAGCAGAGCAGAGGGGCAAAATCACCTCCTTCAACCTGCTGGTCATGCTCCTTTTGATGCAGCCCAGGATACGCTTGGCTTTCTGGGCAGCAAGCGCACACTGTCGCCCATTTTCATTTTCTCATCAATCAGAACCCCCAAGTCCTTCTCTGCAGGGCTGCTCTCAATCTCCTCTTTGCCCACCCTGTAGCTGTGCCTGGCATTGCTCCAACCCAGGTGTAGGTCCGTGCACTTGCCATAGTTAAACTTCATGAGGTTGGCATCAGCCCACCTCACAAGGGTGGCATTCCTTCCCTTCAGCATATCCACTAAACCACACAGCTTGGTGTCATCGGCAAACTTGCTGAGGGCACACTCAATCCCACTGTCCATGGCAGCAACAAAGATGCTAAACAAGACCGGTCCCAACACCGATCCCTGAGGGACACCAGTCGTCGCTGGCCTCCAGCCGGACACTGAACCATTGACCACAACTCTTTGTGTGTGGCCATCCAACCAGTTCTTTATTCACCGAGTGCTCCACCTATCAAATTGATGCCTCTCCAATTTAGAGACAAGGATGTCGTGTGGGATAGTGTTGAACACTTCGCACAAGTCCAGGGAGATGATGTCAACTGCTCACCTCTGTCCATCAGTTCTGTAGCCCCATCGTAGAAGGCCACCAAATTGGTCAGGCAGGATTTGACCCCAGTGAAGCCATGCTGGCTGCCACCAAACACCTCGTTGTTTTTGATGTGCCTTACCATGCCTTCCAGGAGAATCTGCTCCAAGATTTTGCATGCACAGAAGTGAGACTGACGGGTCTGTAATTCCCTGTGTCATCCATTTTCCCCTTCTTGAAGATGGGGGTTCTATTTCCCCTTTTTCAGTCATCTTAATCCATGAATGCTCTTGTTCATGTTGAGGACTGTGTCAGGATGACATTGGGCAGAACATGACCTACACTCTGCAGAAGCACCAGTGTTGACAAGAGTTAGTTTTAAAACTAGACTTTATTTTTTTCTTGTTATGGAAATAACCAGGACCTGCATTTCCTCTCATAATTTTTATATTGGTGCAGCTCCAGTGACGGTAATCATGTAGAACAGAACAGGCATTCATTGTCCAAGTGCCTTTTGAACACTGACTGGCTTGGAGCATCCACCACCTTTCTAGGAAACCTGTCGTAGTGTTTGGCAACCTTCCTGGTAGAGAAATTCTTCATCTATGAGTTCAAACCTCCTCTGTGCAGCTGTGAACCATTGCCATGCATTCTACCACCAGATATCAAAATGAAGATACCAGTTGTTTCTTATTTCTACTTGTTGACATGTGAGGAGAACTAGAGACCAGATATGTGGTAAATAAGATCTCATGGCTCTGTCTTAACCCTTTTCACCTGCTTTCCAACAGGCAGATCAGATGAATCATAAGATAGATGTTTTAGTTTCCTCTGGGCTTCACAGTAGCCTGTACAGATCCCATTCTCTTTTTTATGAAGCAGAGCAGCTCTGGTAGCCTTCAGTCCAGGTACCACAGTGAAACATCTGACAAGATGTAAGATGAAACTAAGCTCTACTTTGTTAGTGCTCAGAATCATTCTTTGGAATGATTGTTTCTTGCTCTGTAGACTGGAAAATGTTGCCTTCTAATCTAGGCAATGTAAGTGGGAATATGACTCTGCCACAGTGCCAGCTAATACTGTGCATCTTTCATTTATGTTCCTGTTGACACCTGTGGGACACTCCTAAAAAGGTTTTGCCAGGTCATTTCCCCTTCCTTCTTCAAAGACATAGGGAAACCTTCCTATTTCTTTATGACCGTATTATGCTCTTCTTAGAACTGAAGCTCATTTGTGCCTTCTTGCTTCTAAGATATTCCCTCCAGCTTCTGCTCTCCTGCTGTGATTTCTGTTGCACATATTTGAGCCCCAAAGGCAATACTTAGATAAAATTATCATTGTCAGGGCACTAACTTCCATTCCCATCTCTGCTCATTATTTACATTCTTTGTGTTACAAATTACACATCAGCAAAGGAAGCCTAGTTTAATTTACCTACCTCAGAGTTATTCTCTGAGGTGTAATATGTTAATAAAGAGAACCAAGTAATTAACAACTAATAAATTATATGACTAATAAATTTTGGTAATTTTTTTTTTTTAAATTATTTTTCTCTTCTCCTGGAATATCTACATCAATTCTAACACTTTTTGTCCTTGTTTCAGCTGAGTTAGAGTTACATTTTCTTCCTAGTAGCTGGTGCAGTGTTGTTTTTTGGGTTTAGTGTGAGAATAATATGGATAACACACTGATGTTTTCAGCTGTGCTTACACTAAATCAAGGCCTTTTCTCCTCCCCATCAGCATGTGGGCTGGGGATGCAGGAGTTGTGAAGGGACACAGTTGGGTCAGCCAACACCAGCTGACCCAAGGAATATTACATACCATATGATGTTATTCTCAGCAGATAATGCTAAGTGAAAAAGAAGAAAGGGGGACACATTTAGAGTGGTAATATTTGTCTTCCAAAGTAACCATTACATGTGATGAAGACTTGCTTTCTTGCAGATGGACGAAGACCTGACCATGGGAACTGGTGAATGAATTCCTTGTTCTATTTTGCTTACGTGTGCATGTTCTGCTTTACCTATGTCGTGGTTTAAGAGCTGAACTCAGGACAACCTATTAAACTGTCTGCATCTCAACCAATGAGTTTTCTTACTTTTAGCTTTCTGATTATCTCCCCTTTCCCACTGGGGGATGGAATGAGTGAGCAACCTGTGTGGGGCTTAGTTGGCAGCTGGGGTTAAACCACATTTCTACTCACAATACACATTTAGCCATCACCTTTTTCCAATCATTTTGTGTAGTATCCAGCTCATAGAGTTTCAGGAGCCAGAATGTTCAGTGTCTAGAACAAGTTACTTTCTTAAGTTCTAGCTTTTTGTAGGAGTACTTACCTCAGACTTGGGTAACTAGTTTAGATCAGGTGTCCTTGGGAAAACCTTATTGCTTGACATAGGGCTACCATGTTACTTTCTCTTCTAAATTTTTTTCTTGAAAAGGTAAGATTTGGGGTGAGATGATGCACATTAACACAGACAGACACTCAGTAAGGATACTGAGCTCACATGTGCATTAGCTCACTAGAGAAGCTGTTAACATCATAACATCACTACAACATCACTGGCTTCCATGACCCACAAGTGCAAAAACCACTTGAGACAGTTCTAGTAATCTCTTATGTGACCATTAAAAATAACTATTTTTATTCATTAGCTAGTACAGGCAATCTTGGAATTTATTTAGATTTTCTCTTGCATTTCTTAACTAATTTTGATTACTTTTAATGAGGGCTTTTTTCTCTTCAGTACCCCAGCAACATAACTGGAGAAGTAGTATATGGAAATATCCATAAATGAGTAACAACTAAGGACCTCTGTTAAATATTCATGGACTATTTCATGAGAGAGCCTACTATTTCCACATTTGGTAATTATTTCAGCTTATAAAATCAATTTATGTAATAGTTGATTGAGTCTTCTGTTTTTTGTAGGGGACTTGAAGTTCAAACTTGGGACGAGCATTGGTTCAAACAGGTGAAGGAGAAAAAGAAAACTGAAGATCAACATTTTAAAATCTGGATACTTGGTGTCAGAAAAGTACATCTACACTATTAAAATCCTTGTCCTTCATGTGGTTACCTCTCCATGCTGACTTACAACAGAAATGCTGATTTATTAGAAGGAACCCTTAGATTAGTTTTCATTTCACCGCCATAGTTCTAGTTCATTCTGTAGGGGAGACAAAGATGATGAGGCAAAACACTTCTGCTTGTTATTGGAAAATTCTCCTTGACTTTTTAAAAGGCAGCTTGGAAGAAAAAAATCACAACAAACAAAAAACCAAGAGAAAAAGAAGCCAACCCAAAAGCAAATCCAAAGTTTTGTTTAGAATGGAAAGAGGGCATATTGGTCTGAGAACGCAGGATACATCATTCATTCTTTATAAACACCTTTGGAATTAATTACAATTACCACTGTGTTCATAATGGTCTGCACACTAAGAAATCACAGCAATGTTATTAGCTTGTGAAGGTGAAGTAAGAAACCTTGCAGGAGCTAGAAAATGGCTACTTATGTTTGATAAATTCAGAAAAGCTGAGCATATAAAACTGGGCTTTTAAAAGATAACTAACCTAATAATGAACTCAAGTTCAAATAGGTTTTCTGAATTTTTTCTGCTCCCATTTCTTTGCATATAATTTTTTTTCTTGCATTCCAGGCACACTCACATAATACAGACTGGTTTTAATTGTGTTTGTATCTTAGATTAGAGATTGATGTCGTGCTTCACTTAGTTCTTTATTTGGCTTCACTGGACATAATATTTGGCCATGGGGGCTCAATTCACTGATGTACCTGTATGTGCTCCCTAACTATTCGTTACAAGCCTCACTAGCTCTTTTGAAACTATTTACACATTAATAGTTAAATACAAATATCGCAAATTTAGGATTTTAGAGGCAAACTGCTGCAAATTCATAAAGATATTGCTTCCAGGAGATGACCATGCTCTGGCTTCACATGCTCAAAGTGCTATTTACCAGCATATCGAACAGGTACCTCATCTCTCCTTCCACAGCAGTACCACACACTACACAGAGCACACACTACGTTTCAAAGGAGCTAGTTCCACCCTTCACAGCAAACAGGCAGACAGGCTTAACTGAACCCAATTTCTTAGCTATTTACCTTTCCCTGAAATCTTCTTCTTTTTTNTCATCCGGTTTTTGGTATTGCAGATATATACATCTGGGAGCTGTCCTGCATCACACTCTGGTTGCCTTGCATGTTTACACTATATTCATCACTTAATGATATATTTTCTTTTTTTTTTTTTTTTTTTTTTAAAATCAAGAGTGGTTTAGCATCTTTCCTTGCAGAAGCCATATTATTTTCTCTTATACAGAGTGCTGTGTGAAAGAGCAATGTTGAGCATGGATATTGACAATCTGCTGGTGTAATTACTCTATGTCCAAAAGAGCAATTGGTGTTCAATTTCTCATCCCTGCCAAATGCTTAATGGGTTTGCTTACTTACAACAAAAAAAAAAAAAAAAAAAAAAA
>NDXB01006209.1:58176-70825 GCA_002631895.1 Agapornis roseicollis | reverse complement strand
AAACAAAAAAACCCAAAACCAACCAACCAAAAAAAAAAAACCCCACAACACCAAAAACCAATAAATAAAGAAAAAGTGTTTGCTGAAAGTTGCAGTGTACCTGAGAGTGTCTGATAGTGGGACAGAGAACTGAGAGAGTCCATTTTCAGTCCCAGTGGGTCAGGGGCTCCTCTCAGAGAAGGCTCTGCTTTTTTGCAAACCACCAAATAATTGTAAAGGAATGACTGATTGAGAATGTTTTTTTCTCTCAATACTCCAGCTGTGTACACAAACACTGTGCTTTAATGTTGGCATAGCATTGAAAGCAAGTAGATATCAGACTGACAGTCTAATGGGTTAATACTGTGTTTCACATTTATAATCCAAAAGGCTTGTCTAAATGCATCACCAACATGGAAAATCCAATGGAATTTCCATGGCATCAGCCCATGAGATTACATTGACATTTCCATTTCAACAAATAATAAAATCCGTAATCTTTATGCAGCCAGAGCCACACTCCATATTTTACTTCTTATTTTATTAGGTCTTTATCTTTTTTTTTTTTTTTTTAATTTGATACACAGAAAACGAAGTCCCATTCCCATTGTGAATCAAAGAAAAACAGCAGTTATAATAAAAAGACTTCAGTTTTGATCAAGAATCACACTCCAGTTATTACAGTCCTCTGTTTGCTAATGACCTTGTATTTCTATTCCCTGTATTCTGTCTGCTTTGGAAGCAGTGATATTGACTGAACACCATGTCACTGTGAACCTCCTTTTCCTTCTCTCCAGACAAAACACACGACAATATAAATACACACTTAGTTGGAATTCAGCAGAGTTTGGTCTGGACTATTTTGGTTGTTTCATCATCTCTTTCAAAACCCAAGTTTAGATTTTTGTTTGAATAATCTGTTTCACTGCTACCACTAAGGCTTTTTGTAGGTTTGTTTGGTTTTCCTGCGTACCACAGACCCTTTCTCAGCCTGTATTGTACTCCAGCTTTGGTGTTTAAGATCAAGTGAAAGATGCTGAATGGTCACCACTAAAATTTATTTCTTTTCAGCAATATCTGTTAGGGATGCAAATAGCTAACACAGGTAAAATAGAAAAAAGGGATAAGGCATAGACTCATGCAGAGGAAGGTGAGAGGAAGAGAGAACAATATACTGAAGAAGTGTAATTCCATTTCACTGTTTCCAGCAGGGTGATGAGTTTTAGCACTTGACCTTACAATCCAACTGTTACAGCCAGATTTATCCTTCCTAATTCCCGATTCGCTTCCAGGGAGCACTAAATTTAGGCTCCTGTTCAGCTGTGTTCTTTCTCCTGTCAATGGAAGGAAGAAATAAGCACCTCTAAAAGACAATTCAGCTTATTTTAGATCTGACACAGCATCTGCAGATGCCTTTTTTTCTGTCCATAGAGTGTAATGGGAAACTAGGATGACTATGCCTCAATTAGATAACTCCATTAAGTGACAAAGTCAGAATACCTCCATCTAGCTTGTAATTGGTAACCTGTTCACTAAAATTGCAGCAGACATAGCTATGATAAGAGACTGAGAAAAAAGAAAATTGGAACTACAAGAACCTTAGGCAGAGTTGGCAAAGTCATGATTTAAGCTTTCTGAGACATGTCCATGGGACTGATAGATATGATAAAGTGCCAGCAGGAGCACTGCTCTTTCTGGAACATCAACGGGTACTCTGGAACATCTCAAACAGTAATAAATGCCTATAATTAAACAACAGATATTTTCCTAGGCACATAATGTCACATTTTCCTGCGCCATTCTTCACCAAATTAATTTACAAGTAATGACATGTACAATCCGAATGCTCACAGTATTCTTAAAACTGTGCTCCACTTCTTGAGAGCTAAAAATTGCAGAATACTCATGTTGATCTCATGCTGAGATCACTACCAACCAAATCATGGACAAGGTTTTATTGTAGGTTCTTTTTTGTTTACTTTGTTTGTTGGTTTCAAGATTTAGTGTCTTCCACTGTCCTATTATAAAACCAGAATTCATCCTTTTTAATAGCATTTATTTAAAAAAAGGCACTTAATTTTTGTTTATAGTCATACATGGGTACCTTTGTTGTCAATGAAGACAAAAATGTACCATCAGGGGGTTGGGGTGGCTGGTGTTCAAACCTGAGCCTTCATCCAGGAGTCCCTATTTCTCCACATCAGTAACAGCACTCACAAGCCAACTAATCATTTAATTTAGGAATTACAGCTAGGGATCTAAGACTAGAGGAAGTTAATCTGGATGTTAACTTTTAGAGACAAAAGAATCTGCTAATGCTAGTACAGCAAATAGATAATGAAGTCTATTCCATGACTGCATGACAATAATAAAAATAATAAAGAATAATAGTAGTCATTTTCTTTACCTCTTTGTGGTAATATTACTCAACTACAAATAGGGAAAGAATTAGGGGAATTTCAGTATAGGTAATATACTTTTTCTCAGTAAAAGAAGTAAAATTCTATGAGTTTTTCAAAAGATGGTTTTTTTAATTGCCAACTCTACAGTCTTACCCAGGGACCTGAATAAAGATTTCCTCATTATACCTGACAGTTTTGCCCTTGCACCAGGTGGAGGAAGAACACAGGAACATAGGAACTGCCACACCAGATCAGACCTGCAGTCCATCTAGTCCAGTCTTCTGTTGCTAATATTGGCCAGTGCCAGATGTTTCAGAGAAAGGTACAATAACCCTTCCATAGACATAGTCAGACTTTCCCCTGTGAAAATCTTGTTCCCATCTATACTTAATGATTTTGGGCATGAGATATGCATTTTGAAGCATTAAGCATATACTCCAGATAGGTAAAGTGTATCTGTCCCCAAATTACCCTGATTGCACTACTAATTGTATAAAAATATGATTTTTCTCTCTCTACAAGCTTCAATTCACATTAGAAGAGTTTAGAAACTTAATCACTCAAAGCTATCCCTGAATTTAATGATGCAAGAAAAGTCCCGTAAGTACTCAAGTAAGTAATTAAAGTCTAAAATGGTCTGAATTACTTTAAGAGTTGGCTATCTTTCTCTTCATAAGCATGGAGTAATATTCACTTCTCATTTAGACACATCAGGTAAGTGCCTTAAATCAGGTGAGATGAATTCACCTACAAGGCACTTGAATAAATTATTCAGTGGAATTGCTGTATGCATCAAACAGTATATTTTGAACCAAATCTATTAATGCAACTAGGATGATTTGCAGTTCTCTGTAGAAGAAGGACTTCCTTAATTCTGGGTGCTGACTAGGTTTTGCATCTCCTCTTTATAAACAGTGAAATATAAACCAGTAAAAGCATCAAATTAGGATTAGGATTTCACAAATGTTTGGAAGAGTTAAGCATAGAAGTCAATGGGCTAAGTATTAAAAAAATGAAGCATGAAAAGCTTCTTGTCTATGGAAGTAAATCTTTGTCCTTATTGCATACTTATTACAGATTTTTTTCAAGTAAACCTAATTTAACCAGCTAAATTTTCAGCTCAATGACACTGAAGAATTTCAACCAATATTCAAAAGAGTACAGGATTCATTGGAAAAGTAATCACATTAAAGTAAAGCAATGAGAAGCTGTGTTGTAAAGGAACTCATATTCTATCAGTTTCTCAAGGATCAGTCTTTTGCTTGTATAGAAATATTAGAGGAAAGCAGGGCACTGATGGATTCCTGAAAGCTGTAGATTAGCACCATATTACTGGGCTGTCCTTATTCTTAGATTTTGAGAGAGAAAGGGAAACGAGAAGGGAGCAGAAAGGAATGGAGGAAGAGAAGAAAAGGAAAGACAAGTGGGAGGAAGGAAGGGAGGATTGCTTTTAGCTGTTACAGCAGCAGGAAATAGTTATGAAAGGCCAATTGTCACATCTCAGACATGAGGTAGCAAATAAGGGAGCCCAGTATTTCACTATTTATTCATTTTATTTTCAAATACCATGATTTTTTATTCAGTATTATTGAATGATTTGTATTGGCAATACTGTATTTTTCTTTCTTTTGGTTTTTTGAACCCCAAACAGAAAAGCAGAGGCAGCTATGCCCCGGTTTCCTGCATCTAGATCATCAAAGTTCTGGGTGAGATGAATGTACAGGTATATTGTTCATGCCAAGGTGCTCAGGATTCTGTTCAACAGAATAAAGATAAATGTATGGTACTGAGAACAAATCTGAGTATCATCTGCTTTCATATATTAGTATAAAACCATGAGGTGATACCTCCTCAACCATTTCAGCATAATTGGGCCTTTAATTTTCTGGATTCATTTAAGGTTGGAGGGTAGAACTGACCTCCCAGTGGTAGCTCATTCAGGGTAGCAGCTGCATTGTCTCATGGGGACCTTATGGTTGAGAACTAGAGCAACCACAACCATCCAGCTGCCTAAAATATCCCAGCGGATGTCTCTTTGCCCCTTTGACATAAGGCAGTTTCAGATCAGAAAAGAAAAGGAGACAGGAGCTGGTGCTGAACCAGACAGAAGTTTTTTATTAAGCAAGAACAGGGACGCATCAAGAGAGACGAGGCAACTGTGAGTATGCCAGCAGCTGCATCTGCTCTCTGAGTGGATGATAACATGAAAATGACAGAGCCCTCCAAAGGAGCAAAAATTAGGGATTGTCTGATTGTTAATGCCTTGGCTAATTTCCTTCTAAAGCAAAAGAACTGACTTCTTTTACCCCTGAAGACACTTTACTTGTTACCTTCATTTTACTGCTATGTATTAGTTCATGCAGCAAATTTATATTCACTCTCAAATATGAAAAGGTAATAATTTGCAATTTTTTTCGTTGTCTACAGGGAACCCTTTGTATTGGCTGAAGACTCTCAGTACTTTTATATTGCAACAATAAATATTCGTAGTGTTGCCTACAGACAGATGGATACATTTGGTGCATACCTTTCTTTTCTTTGGTGTTTTAGTGGCCGTCTATCTCTTTTTCTTTTTAAATTTCGAAGTATTATTAACATTCAACAACTCCATTAGAAAGTCACAGGCAGTAAGTGCCCATCTGTGCCATGTTAGCATTTAAGGAGGAAATAAAAGAATAAAGTGGACAGGTGGAGTAGACAGCAGGAAACAACGCCAGGCACACAGCAGGTAGGGAGTTCAGCAGAAGACAATGCCAGACATTTAACAGGTAAATGGAAGGGCAGCTGAATTTCTATGCCAGTCCATAGAGAGTGCAGTGAGGGAGTAGTGGCTGACAGAAACAGCAAGATGTCACATCTTCAAGAAAGAGCACTTGCTTTCATTGAGAGCATTAACCCAATTAACCCAACTTCTGAATAATTATGACTGCTAAGCAAATTGGCTTTTCTATTTCCTATAACCTCTTACAGGCTTTCAAGTATATGCTCTAATATCTGTAGATCTTGGGAGATGTACATGAAGAACATACTAAGGAGACATGCCAGGGAGGATGAAGACCCACAATCAAAGTGGGTTTGTTTGGTGAGCAAAGCATGCAGCATGATTTGGACAGGATACTTCCTAATGAACAAAATAAGGCTGTGTGTGGTGTACCTCAATCACATGCACACAGATAAGGAAAAGCTGATGGTACAATATTATGGGTAAAGATCCTCAGGTCTTTTCTGGTAAATCAGCATGTTTGGGTGCCTCTCTGTAATCTACATACATTAAAGCATGCAGCATGGGGAAGAAGCAGGAAGAATGAGAGGGCTGTGTGCAGTTGCAGGGTTAAAGTCTCATTAGAATCATAGACACATGGTGGGAGAGCTCACATGCCTCGGCTGCTGCTGTGGGTGTACACAGGTTCATTAGGAAGGGCAGGCTGGGTTGATGAGGAAGAAGGAGGACTTGCCTTTGATGTAACAGAGCAGTGGAAATACCTGGAGCAGTACCAAGGAGTAGACAACAAGGAGGGTGAGATCAGAGAACATGTAAAAAAACTGGACATATACGAGTCCAGTGGATATTCTTTGTCTTGGCGTTATCAAGGTTTTTGAAACTGTTTTCTGTTAACATCCTCATAGACAAACTAATGAAGTATGGGCTAGTAAGTGGACAAACTGGTTGGCTGAAAACTGGCTGAACTGCCAATGATCAGTGATATAGGTTCCTGTTGGAGGCTGGTCTGTGTTCTGACTAAATGTGATACTTGAAAGTATCTCTGGCAACTTAAAAGCATGCTGTAAACACTTATTTGTAGATCAAGAGAAACAAGAGGCTACAAATTCATCACTTTAGTAGATTTGCCATGTGTCTCTAGGTAACTTGGCAGTGGAATTAACTGCTCAAATACTATTGAGAGTTAAAGATTGAAGTTAATAAATATGTCAAGTGAACTGCAACAGACTGCTTGTTACAACTTGGTGTGTAATCAACAGAGTAATGTTAGCATGTTTTTTGACAAAAAAAAAAACCCTCCAGTGTTACATGGGAAAAGGAACATAGGAGCAGTATGAATCAGGTGGTTTGAGACACCTTTCTGATGTGTTTATCTATCCTAATTGCAGAGAGATCTTCAGATGTCTCTTAATTCCTTTTATTAGTTAGGTGAATGAAAGCCAGACCTGAGTTTCCTCTGCTTTACCTGAAGATGCTCAGTGGCCTTATACTTAAAGTATATACTGGTTTTACAAGTTACTTATTTTAATGCAGATTTTTCCTAAGTTTTAGACTCTTCCTTGCACTAGACTATGTACTAGACTATGACTCAAGTCCTGGCCTTTATTTCTGTACCACCCTCAACATCTAAGAAATGACAGGATTGATGGCTCTAAAGCTTGGTGCTGCTGCAGACTTCCTATTGATAGATACATGCCAAGTTTGCTGTCACTTGGCTTCACCCCTGGAAATTGGCAGAAACAGAAGAATAAGACTCTGCTAATTTATCCTTTTCAGTGGGGCAACATTTTTTGTCACCTTGCCACTTGGCTGTTCTTGTGTTTTGGCATGTGGTCTCTGACTCTGTGTTTGCAATGGAGTGCAATGGTTGTGTGGTCTGGAGTTTCACTAGCAGCTGCCAGTCACTGGCTGGATACTGAGGCAGGCTACCAAGAAGGAGGACAAGATTTGGAAGGCTGTCATCTGACAAATCAGTCCAAGGGAAAAAGCCTAGGCACAAACTAGGTTCAGCTTGAGAGACTGTGGATAATCATAGAATGGGAAACAGAAATGTGTGAATAACCCAAACAGCATGCTTATTGCCTGGGCTCATCTTCATCAGTTATCCCTCTGCAGTTGTATTAAAAATGAGAATTGTTTGGGCACACATGTTTTTAAACTTTTAGTGTCTCCACAAGAAAAAAATAAGTAACTCAGAGCATTTGCTGAATCTGGTCTGCCCCTTTGCAACATGCTGGTTTTTAACAGTGGACCATGGCAATGTCAGTATATTTTTTCATAGTTTTCCTGATGTTTTTATCAATGTATGGACCTAGAAATTCAAAATCTAGTGTGGCAAATGTTATCATACTCAGTGTAATTTTCTTTTGCTCAAAAACAATATTTGGAGATGGGAGTTAAAAAGAGAAGAAGAGAGGAAAGGAGCAGGCTTCAATCTCACAGGGCACTTTCTACTTTGAATCTGTACTTTTTTTCATCAGTGTTCTCAACATGTTAAGCAAAATTCATCCCACTTTACTGCAGGCTTTTAATGGCAGTGCCTACATTAGGAAACTACTTACCTTATGTTTTCCCTGTACTGAATGTGAAAACATAGACCACACTAGAGGTCTCGGATGGATTTTGTCTCCCCAGGGGATGTGTAAACAGCACGAGGTCATTAGCTGTGATTTAGGAAAGTCTGTTTGGTACCTAAATTAATTTGCATTAATCTGTTCCTAGAAGAGACCACATTTCACACAATGTCATTACCTCATAATAGTTGATTTAGAGAACAATACTGATATGTACCTTCTCCATAGATAGACATCAAACTAGCATTGTAGTAATGGGAACATTATGACTTAACTTAGCCTCAAGTTCTTAATTTCCATTGGAAATATCTGAACCCAATACGTCTGTTTAGGTTCATTAAAGTGACATATATTTACAAACTTTTTTAAACAATGTTTATTGTCTGGGAGACCATGAGGAAGAGATGTAGGTCCTTCCATTTTTCTGTAGGGTTTGCAAGAAATCTTCTGTATTTCAGAGGAAATCAGTGATACTCAAGGACCTCACAGGGTTGTCATGTCACTTGGTATGTTTTTGAACATTTCTGCAGTACTCCTAGCCTTTAAAGAACGTGAAAATGTAAATCAGAATAGGAACAAGTTCAGGGAGGTCTGAGGGTTCCATAACACTTGAAGAAACTTATAAACCATGAAAGAAAAGTGCTCACAAAATTCAATTGAGAGTATAGTCAACTTGCAATGGAATACAGAAAACATTTGTCCTTGCATTGCTTAACCTCATGTCATGCCTCTTCTCCTGAGAGCAGCAAGTTGAAACCAGGAAGGAAAAAAGCAACTGCTGAAGTCAGAATTCAGCTAAAACATTAGAAAGGAAAAGGAAACAGGGATCCTCTTTAGAAATAAAAACAAAAATTATAATGATATTATTAGCAGCATCTCTATGATGAATTTTATGGTTATTAATCCACACTGCCTCATGGAAACTTCAGTAGTAATTGTGGTCTTGCTGCAGTTGGTGCTACGTGCGGTCAGCAGGACATCATCCCTGTCCAGAAAGTCAACACTGTAAGTAGTTTGGAATGACATATTATACTTCCCATTTTCTAAATGGGTAATCAAGGCATGGAGAGATGAGATGACTTTTCCAAGGTCAGTGTTAGAGCTCAGAACTTCTACAGCACATTCAGATCCTTACTAAGCTCTGAAGTTAAATAGGATTTTCTTTTCTTTCAAGATATAATGACTATAATACTTCAAAATACTGTTCCAATGCTTTCTAAAAGTATCCGCTACTGTTACAGCACTTAATTGCAATTAGGGGTTGCTTTCAGCTCCGAAGTTGAAAGGATTCTGCCTGGCTTTGAAGACAAGACTAATGCTGAAGTAGTTCTACATTTGGATATATTTTTACACACAAGTAACAGTGTGTAAAAACCAATAGGCAGACAGACTGATTAACTGTCAAATAGATATGCTCAGGTTATTCACAGTCAGACTCTATTTCCCTGTTCTCACCTAGAAGTGATTTCCCCCCCCCCCCTTTTCTTCTGTTATTGCACAGAGATCTGCTAGAGATATGACAAAGAGAAAAGTCAATGTATGTGTATGTGAAAATGCAGATAGTAAGTTAAAATATAATGAGAATGAAACCAGCAACCTCAAGCTATTCCTCACAATATTTTTTAAAAGAATTCAGTATTCTTTGCAATTTATTTATTTTTTTATTTTTTTTTTTTTTTAAATCAAAGACTCAACAGCCAAATCAGAACTTGGCAATTCATGAGTTTTCTTTTATGTTTACTGCTTGCCTTACATAGTCCTTCTCGTATATTAGTCTTATTTTCAATGTCTGGAGAGATTACCAGTGGTTAGGTCTCCAGGCAACACTCTGGAAGACTTTAGATATTATATAAATTGTATGTCATATTTTGTCATTCCCCTTTTGATGTCTCGGACTTCATAGGTCATATCAATAGATGTCATTGTTGAAGAAACCTAATCTTGCCTTTAATTTATTTCAAAGTTAAGACTTTCTTATCATGTAATTGCAGAAGTGGAAATAACAACTTAATTGCATCAATAATGCTAGCAAAAAAACCCCAAAACTTTTCTTATGTTCCTAATAGTGCATTTGGTTCAGCATGTAGCCCAGGAATAGGTTATGAAGTGCCATTGATCTTCTTGTACCCACAAAACGGAAAGGAGAGAGCTTTTCTTGTCAAAGGACACAGACTGGTAGAGAATGATGTGACACTGTTTTTGCCTTACTGATCACACTACATTTGGTTTTCATCAGTAGCAGAACTATTTCTGCTTCAAATTTGATATGTATTATTTTCAGATGCCAATTTGTCTTTGGGTCTCAACAATGGGCTTAAGAGATTACTTTATTTGCTTTTTGCCTTTTTTGACTTATGCTGCTTTTAAACAGGAAGTTCCTCAGAAGAGACAATTTTGCCCTATGCACGTTAACAGCAGACAAATACCTTGAGTACGTAAGTCAAACAGACATTCAGCCATGTAATACACCCTGAACAAAAGTTTAGTCTAATTCGGCTAGAAATAAGTAGAGAAGGTGGGAGCTTACTCTTCTTTCCCACAGAATTTGTACCAGGGTGCTCTTAACAGGTTGATATTTAACTTTTCTTAAAAAAAAAAAAAAAAGAATGGTGTATGGGCTAGAGCAAATTTTTGAAGTTCAGCTTTGCACAAACTGGAGACTCAGCTCCTTCTGAAAACCTGGCTGAAGATAAGGAGTCCTGAAAACTTGGTCTCTAAGTCTTGATTAAAGAAGTCAGTGTTAGCACCAGAAATATAAAATACTCTCATCAGTCCTTCTTCACTTTTGCAACCTCAAGAATTCCTGCAGCCTTCAGATGCAGGAATGTGTCAATCCATGTTCATTATGTTTGTTTTGGTAAGACCTTGAGATGGATTGAATACCTATACCTACTCCTGATCTCAGGGCATCTCACATTTTAGGAACAAGCAGATAATGACCTGCATTATTTATTTATTTATTTGTATCCTGAAGTACTGTTTATCAGTGACATATGCATTTGAATTTGAATACTGTATTAATCTGCAATAAATTCACATGATTCTTGAAGACCCATAGTACAGAGCACACAGATCACTGGCTTTTCCTTACACAGACCTTCACTGAATTGAATTATTAAGTTCTGTTGACATTCTGTATAGACATTTACTTTACATTGTGCTACATATTTTCTCATTACATTTTCCTATGATTTATTTATGACAGTCCTATGCATATAAAATCTATGCTCTGAAGTTCACATTGCAATGACCGAACTGGCATTCCTAGAAAAGTTCATAAGGATGATTCACAAGTGATTCACTCTCAACAATGCCCTTTTCTCCTCTGAAGTGAGTCCTTGGCATCCTGTGTTTGCTTAGAGAGGCACTGACTGCTTAAATCTTCACCTTGCTATTTTTTAGAACTGTCTACAAAAAGTGCATAAATGTCTGTGCAAGCATTTTAAAAACCTGAATACTGAACCATACTCCAGCCTACTATTTACCTCTTCTATTTATAAACATATAATATGTTAAGACAGCTGTAAAGTACTTGAGTGTATGTTCAAACTGCATCTTTTAGGTTATATGCAGCATTTTTCCAAGCAACTCAAAATTTGCTGGATATTGCCTTGGCTTGCCTCTGTTCTAATTAAGCAAGAGAAATCACAGCCCAGCACAGACAGGGTATTATTTACTAGCTTACTGAGCATTTGCAAGTGATTTAGCTGTGAGTCAGAGCTCAGCGTCTAAGTGTAGACAAAGCAGATGACTGTCTGGGCAGCACACTGATTGGGATATGAGACATTTGGGACATGTCTCCTCTTTCTGTACCTACAATTTCATAAAGCTTTGCAGCAAATTTGTGGAGGAATTTGGATGTGTGAGGTGCCCACTGGAAAAGGGAGCAAGGTGTTTCAGAAAACATGGGAACAACAGACCATTGTTTCAGGGCATGCAGACCTGATTCCCACCCCAATTCTTCATTCTGCTCCCATCTCCTGTGCTTGCCTGAAACCCAGGCCCTGATCCTCATGGAAGAGAAGTTTGGATTTTCTGCTGAGATGCTTTCACTGTATGTCATGGAGGAAGTTTTTCTATAGCAGACTCTTGAAGGATGTTCTGTCTCTGATGATATTGCTAAATTTTTGACAGCTCTTATTTTTTTTAAATCTCAGCTCATGAAACAGGTAAAGCAGATATGACTTGTCCATGTCATACAAGGTTTTGGGGCAGGCAGAGTAGAAAGAACAGCTACCATTACTGGAAGTGGCCACTACAGCTACTGCACTGTTCAACTGAAGTACATATGGCTGCATCTCCTTAAGCAACAGCAAATTTATGACAAGAGCTGAAAAATAACCTAAATCACAGTCAGTCAAAAGCAGCAATAGATGCTGACATTCTCTTAGGAACTGCTATGGGCCAGTTCCAGCTCTATAGGACAATGCTGTGCTGGGATCCCAAGGACAGCATCTCCAACTCTTAATTCCTAGTCTTGCATAGTTACTTTCCTTTTGGGTCTCTATGGTACATACATGTGCCTTAGAGCTGCTGAGAATATTTAGATTTTGGTGTGCACCTTGACTTATCATAATATTATTGGATCATAGGATAATTCAGGTTGGAATTACAGAGACCATGTAGTCCAACCTCCTGCTCAAACCAGGGTCAGCTGTGAGGTCAAATCAGGTTATTCAGAGCTTTCTCAGGAAGACTGACAGTTTTATTTGAAAACATGATAGTATCAAGCTCATAAAAGATTAAACCACAAGCTTCCAAGCCTATTCTTTCTGTGTCAGTTGACTGAGCTGTTCTTGGCATGGTTGCAAAACTTTGATAGCCTTTTTTAATGCTTTTCCCCTTTGCCCATACAAGCACACATTTACCCTCCACAGGGAGGAGCCAATAGTCATTATAACCCCACTCCATGATGTGATAGATAGCCTCTCATCTCAAATATCTCTCTTAAAAAAAAAAAAAAAAAAATTTTA
>NDXB01006209.1:27115-47077 GCA_002631895.1 Agapornis roseicollis | reverse complement strand
AAGAAAAAAAAAAAAAAAAAAGAGAGTTTTGTGTTAGATGTAACATGTGGGGAGATTAAAATAAAATCAAAACAAGTACAGTAAATGCATAACTATAAGTTATAGTGAATGAGAGAATTGTGCAACATTCTATTCTCTTTCATTCAAAGTTTATTTACAGCTTCTGATGGAAAAAAAAATCCTCTGGTCTAAACAACCCAGTCAAAACTGCTTTTATACTGAATTGCCCTAAGGCTGTCAAAAAGGACCTTGACTGGCATCTGGCATGAGCCATTATCCTGGCAATGGTTTGGCATATCCCAGGATAGTACGTATTAGCATATCCCTGGATAGTAGAAGCTATCATATGCCTTAGTAGCAGAACTTGCAGATTTTGGATTGTGTTCATGAGAACAGATTTTTCCAACAAGTAACTTGCCAAAGGCTTGATATAAAAAGTACTTATGCCTAATGTCTGTCATTCCATCTATGCCAGTTCATTCTTCCTGGGCTGGACTGGATCCACCCTGGCACCTGTAATGGAGTAAACAAAGTCACTAGCTACTGAAGACATTGATGTGACCTGTAGTATTTTTACAGGCAGTTGCAATAAGGATGGTGACTTCATGTACCTATGTCATGGCTGACCAATGGTCTGCTATTGCCTTACATTTTTATGGACCTGTTAATCTCAAAAAAGACTTTGCAATTCTTTATAATTTGAATATATAATGAAATTTTCACCTCTGTGAAAGAACAGAGCTGCTAGCACGACTTCATTTGATCAATGGATATAAACACATCCTGAACTTTAAAGCATATATTCATATGCTATGAAACACTTACAGTGATACAAATAGCTGGGAAGTAAATACCTGTCTGACATTTCAAAACATACCAGAATAATGAATTGGCAAACCAAAGAAATTCTGCCTCAATTGTGAGAAGTTTTGCTTTGTGAGAGAAGAAGGAATTAATAGAGAGATGGACAGATCAGTCTCTTTCACAGGTTTTAAGATTATTTTTGTATTGGAAACATTTTTATGTCCCTCAGAACAGGACATTTTGAGGTCCTTCTGTCTATTCACCCACATTATGAAAAGTTTTTATGTAGATTTTAAGGATTTAATCTTCTGCTAGAAATTTTTGGTAATCCAAATATAGAAAATTAATGATATAAAGACCAAAGAAATCTTGCCTTCTTACATTATGTTCATTTGCAGAGAGTTCAGTGGCATTTTTCATTTAATCAAGTACTACTCTACCTGAGGAAAACATCACAATTATCTCCCAGATAAGATGCATTCTGTTTTCTTTTGGTCCTTTATTACAGAATCAGTGAAAATAAATGTGAAGTTTTATTTCTACTAATTTAGGGCAGTATAATTTACAGAATATAAGCCAAACTCTATCAGCTTCAGCACTCCAGAATGATCATGTATACTTTGAAAGGGGAATATAATTAAAGTGGAGCAAAATCATTTTGTTTTATAAGCAACTTCAGCACATCCAGGATTTTACCAATAGTACATAACAAAAGCACAGATTAGATCATTGTTCAAACAGAAATCCCATGTATGCTTGTTGATTCCTTAGAGATTGGTATTCATAATCTCTTGAATCTGTTTCAATAAGGTTATGGGTTTAGCTCAATACTTTTCCAGCTGCAAAAAGAAACCTCTATAAACAGAACATGATTGCCTGTAAGAGACTGTGTGGTTTTCATCTACATGGTTTCCCTTTCTTGTCTTAGCTGCCTTTCATCTCAGTGTTCTCCAGAAGAAACAGCAAAATAGTGATGTAAATTTGCTTTCCCAGAAAGTATCTTTTCCTTTCACAAATACTCTGTAAAATCAAGTGTGAATAATGCGGATGAGAAGGGGTTTCTTTTTGGTTTTGGTGTGAGCTTTCTTGTATGGTTTGGTTTGGTTTGGTTTTTTGGTTTGGGTTTTTTTTGGTGGGTTTTTATTTTTTTTCAGATTCCTTGGTTGTTTATCAGAAAATCTACTCCTACTATCTTGATAATATTTTCCAGTAAATGTTTAGACTGCTTTATTTTGTTGCTAGCATTTGTCAAAGTTGCAATTGTTCCCTGTTCTGTTAGGATATATATTGTTTTAATTGGGAGAGTATAGTGATGATCTTGAAAAATCTGTTTACTCTAACACCTTTGTTCACCCAAATATTTCTGCCAAATTAGTAGGAAACTGTTTCTGAGTGACCTTGCAGAACACTAGTGATTAAAATATTGGTGATGTTGAAGTCAGTAATGAAATTAGTACTGACTTCATTGAAAGCATGAACTTGTCCCATGACTCTTTGTTCATAGTTGATAACAACTCTCCAGGACCAGATTGGCAATGAGCATAAGATGGAGCACCAAAGTCAATAGATCTATATGGATTTATATCTTCTAGGGTTTCAGGCAAAAAATCTCTACAGAAAGTTCATAGAATTCCTGAAGGATTTCCTAAAGTCCATAAGAGGGAGAATTTCCAGCAACCTCATCTGAGGTAAGTTGTTCTAGTGCAAAGGTGAGGTCTTAGTGATGTAGCTTCCTACAGCATTGAAATCATACCTGCTCTGCAAAGTTGCATTTAATAGTCCAATAGAGGGTGCAGGTCATGATACTGACTGTGTTTGGCAGGAGCACACCCCATACAGAGCCACAAGAACTTGAGCAAATCCAGGCCGTATCAGAGGTAGAAACTGTGCTGCAAGTAACAGTCACACTTATTTGACTATTTCTGTTAAAAAAAATCCTCTTTAGTTACTATTATTTTTCAGACATCAATCATTTAGATGGAAAATCTTAATGCAAAATAGTTGTCTCAGGATTACCTTTATTTTTTAAATTAGGAGAACTATTGTTTGAAACTTACTGACTTACTTTTTACCTGTATCTTGTTCCTGTTAGTTCTTCATGTATTTTAATAAGGTAATATTTTCCATATAACAAATGAGGTCATTGTTTGGAACAACTGAGATATTATTCCCATTTCCCTCTCCCATTTGATACCAAATAATTTCAATTAAATTGCTATATGACAGTATTTCCCTGGTGAAAGAGACTCCAAAAATGGGATTTATTTCATATAAAGCCATATGAAAGCTTTATAGGAAGCCTAGATGATTAATTTTCATTAAACATCTAATTTAACTTTAGAAAGAATGTGTGTGATGTTATGCCCTTACTAAAAGTTTTTAAACAATTCCTTGAAATATTATTGAAATAATGATGCTTTTGACCCTACTTCTGAATGGAAGATAGAATGAAGACATATAATATTGCATATTTACTTACATCACACTCATCTGCTTGAAAACACCTGACTCATCTTGGCAGGAGTGATGAAACTCCTCATTAAGCTGTTAAAAAAAATAAAAGAGAGAGAGAGAACTCTAATTAAGCAGCTTGATAAAAATTCTGACCCATAATAGATTAAATAAGTTTTCTGTTCAGCAATAATTCCTGGTACTAAGTAAGTCCACCGGGAGTAGGTATATCCAATACTGCAGTTTGATAAATAAATGTATTTACTGTTTGGAAAAGCTTCAGGAGGAAGCTTGTTTCTTCTTCTTTCACTTTATTATAACAATTTTGGAACCCACTGCAATTTTTGGCATGTGGAAAGAAACTACTGAAATCTGTGGTTCTGCTAATTCTTTAACAAGGTGACTGATACCTGTTTTTGAAGGGCCAAATTGCAAAAATTTTATTTATATATATAGATATGCATATTTGTTGGTAAAAGAGTCTGTTTTTTTCTTTTTCTAAGGAAAATGCTCCTTACTGCTTGCAAAATATTGCCCACACAAAACAACCGAGAATGTCAGTGCTGGAGCCCAGGTTTTTGTCACTAGAACTATATATATGAGAATAATGCCAACAGCTGTAGCAACTTAAGCCATTCACTGTCAGCCAGAAAGACAGTTCTATGCTTCCCAGAAAGTCAACCTTAAAAGTCTTTGAAGGACTGGTGGTTTGAGATAAACTAGATCCAAGGATGTACTTCTGTATTTGAGGTCTCCAAATGGAAATATGGCTGTACCTTGCTATCTGGTGTTTTGATAAACAGGACAAGGGAAACCAAAAGCTGGGATAAATGGTGTTTTTCTGATTGTTATTTTTGATCTGATTTTTTTTTTTCTGGCTGTGATTGCCTAGGGGAAGCTTTTACCTGTGACATTTGCTAACATCCAGTTAACTGGTGATATGTCCATCCTCACAGAGCAGAATCTCTTCCATTCATCCTGATTGAGATGTAATGACCTCAGGCTGGTGGGATGGAAAATGCACAAGGTTATATCCCTGCTCTGAATTCTTCCTGTGATTAAATTTTTTGCCTCTCTGCTTCTTATTGATGCTCTACTGCTGTGGATATAATTTGCCTAGCATGAAGGCATACAGAAAATACGAACAAGAACAAAAAATAAATTTGGGTTCCAGTGAAAGCAGACATCCCCAAATTTTCACCAGAAGGAAAATAAAAAAATATAAATAGAGGTGTTTCTACATGTATATATTCCTATTTTCAGTTACTCTGTAATCCTGCCCACTGCTCACTTATGTCCACCTGCATCATAATAGAATGCTGAAGTTGAACCTCAATCAAGAACTACACAGAATGAGTTCAGCTACAGACAAAGGTGCATACAAGGGGTTGTTATACATTATAACACTGTGGAGTAGATCCAGTTATATATTTCCCCTGCAAAAGTATAAATTAACTCATTGATAAATTAAAAACCCCAAAAGAAAATATGTTGATATATGCTGTCTTAGGTCTTTGGCAGAGAAGTGAGAGGCCTTTTATATTCTAGCCCAGTGCTTCTACTTTCGATTAAAAATGAAAAGCTTGCTCAAACTGGGGAGATGATATTTCAACCAGGTTGCTCCACTTGAAGTCAGTTTCTGAGCAGAGTCTCAGTTGCCTTAAAGCCTCAGGGCACCTTTCTTTGAGGATCATTGCCTGATTTACACAAAACAGTTCATTGCTATAAATCAAAAAGCCAAACTGTATATTAATTTACTGTGGGCTGCAGTTTACAGGAATCAGACAGAATTTTTCAGGACAGATATGATTTCTGAAAAGTGAATCCTTGCAAACTCTTTGTATCTGTGAGTAACGGGTAAAGAAGCTTGTCAAATTCACACTTTTTAAACAGAAATTTCAGAAAGGAAGAAATTTTTGTACTGTCATTTCCGATATTAATGATATCAATTGTCTGACTTTCTGCTACAAAATTGAAGACACTAAGGCTGAAATAAAGATAACAAGTGTTTTCATATGGAAGAGAGGTCCCTTGATGTTAAATATGATAATGCAAATCATGTAAATAGAGTCTATATTTCATTAAGTCCAGAGGGATCTGGACAGGCTGGATTCATGGGCCAAGGCCAATTGCCTGAGTTTCAACAAGGCTCAGTTCAGGATACTGAACCTGGTTCACAATAACCCCATGCAATATTCCAGGCTTGGAAAAGAGTCTCTGGAAAATTGCTTATGGAAAAGAACCTGGAGGTGCCGATTGATGGCCAGTCTGTGCCTAGGCAGCCAAGAAGGCCGCTGGCATCCTATCAGCAATAGTGTAGCAGCAGGACCATAGCAGTGATTGTCCCTTTGTACTGGGTACTGGTGAGGCTGCACTTCAAATTCTGTGCTCAGTTCTGGGCCCCTCATTAAAAGAGAGACATTGAGGAGCTGGAGCAGGTTCAGAGAAGGGCAAGAGACCTGGTGAAGGGCCTGGAGCACAAGTGTGATAGGGAACAGCTGAGAGACCTGAGAGGGGTTTAGTCTTGGGAAGAGGAGGCTCAGGGGGGAGTGATTTTATCACTCTCTACAACTCCCCTGAAAGGGGGATAGAGCCAGTGGAGTATAGTGGTCTCTCTTCCCAAATAGCAAAAGATAGGGTGAAAGGAAATGGGACCAAATTGCTCCAAGGTAGGTTTACATTTGAATATTGGGAAAAATTTCTTTACTGAAAGGATTTTCAAGCATTGGAACAGGCTGCCCAAGAAAGTGGTGCAGTCACCATCTTTGGAGGTGTTTGAATGGATGTGGTGATTAGGTTTTTGGTTGGACTTACGATCTTAATAGTTTTTGCCAACCTAATAAATTCTATGATTCCATGATCCTATGATTTCAAGTATTCTAACACCTTGCCAAATCCTGGCATACAATGTTGCATGCCATGATCTCTCACAACCTTTCTAGAAATACCTGATGATAGCTATTACTAGATGATAAACCCCAGATAGATGGTCTAGTTCAGAGTATTTTCATAAAGATTTTGAACACAAAAATTGAACAAAAAGTGACAATCGTTATGCCAAGTTTTTTGTGTCTTAAATTTCAAAAATTTTAAAAACTGAGGAAATAAACTATTGTAATTTATGCAGCAAAACCCAGCACCTAAGTATTGGAAGAACATTTTATGCACTTGTGTTTTATGATGTGTGCCCCCTAATAATTTCAGTCCCTTTTCATCTTCCTTTGGTTCATTTGAAGCTAATATAGACTGATAAAGAACTTGATGGATGAGCTATGATATCCATTAGTACAACTCTAACTTTCTAAAGCTTTTTTGAAACACTTCTTGTATTACAACAGGGGACTTACATTCAAAACCTGAGTAATATGTTAAAAAGTAGTCTTGCATTCTACCAGATCATATTTAGTACTTAGAAATCCTCAGGTCAGTAGTTCATCCTTATTGTAAGAACAGGTACAGATTCAGGGGAAAGTTATGCTGGTCTTTCTATACCCTGTACCAGAGTAAAAAAAAATCATGGTATAAATTTGTAGAAACATTTGTGCTAGAAAAAAAGGGAGAGCTACAAACACATTAGCTATTGACTGGTTCATAACCTCATACCAGTCCTGCTTTATTTTTCTATTGTGGCCCAAACCTCATTCCTTAACAACTCAGCAGTGGGTATTGGATATGACCAAAGTAATAGTCTTGCTTGGGATCAGACTGCTATGTCAATTCACTCAAGGCAACTCTACATTAAAAACTTCAATTTCTTAAAGAATAGATTCAGATTAGACATTAATAAGAAGTTCTTCCTTGCGAGGGTGCTGAGGTGCTGGCACAGGGTGCCCAGTGAAGCTGTGACTGCCCCATCTCTGGCAGTGTTCAAGGCCAGATTGGACAGGGCTTGGAACAACCTGGTCTACTGGAAGGTGTCCGTATCTGTGGCAGGGGTTGGAACTGGATAGTTGTTGTGGTTTAAACCCAGCCACGCAGCTTGTTCATTCACTCAACCCCCCTTTCTCACCCTCCCCTGCTTCCAGGGGGATGGGGAGGAGAATCAAAAGAATGCAACTCCCACAGGTTGAGACAACAACACAAATCACTACTGCTTAGCACCAATAATAATAATGATAAAGAAAATAACAAGGGAAGAGAATACAGCACCTCACCAACCACCGACAGATAACTCACGACATCCCAACCCAACTGAGCACCAACCGAATACCAGCAACTGACTCCCCCAGAGCACTAGCCCTTCCGGGTAACTCTCAGTTATATCCTGGGCATGACGTGCTATGGTACGGAATACCTCTTTGGTCAGTTTGGGTCAGGTGTCCTGTCCCTTCTTCCTCCCAGCCTCCCCTCCTCCCTGGCAGAGAATGAGGCACACAAAGTCCTTGGTCAGAGTAAAACATTCAAGCAGTAACTAAAAACATTCCTGTTGTCAGTTTTGTTCCCAACTGAAAGTCAAAACACAGCTGCACCAACTACTATGAAGAAGAAAAAATGGCTGCTACTGCTCAACCCAGGACAATGGTCTTTAGGGTCTTTTCGAACCCAAACCAGTCTGGGACAATATGACTTTGAAGTATTTCCAATTTTTCAGCTGCATCCATTTTGAGCTTGAATACTCTCAGAATCCAAGACTTTCAATTGATTTAACACTGAGTAAAAAGAAATATCTATAAACCAAGCACCTAAGAAGCTTCTATGTTTAGAAAAATTTTGCTCAATAGGGTAGAGTTAATATATTTAACTGTACTTTAGGAAAAGCACTGGTACTCTCAAAAAAAGACACTGACCCTGAGCACATTCTCTAGCTCTTTGTTAAGCTAGTGGGAAACATACAGCATTTTGGGATGATGTAGCCAGACCACAAAGTGGATGCTAAAGGCCTGTGCAGTCAGAACAAATATCACACACCTATAATAGCCAAGGTGAGAACCTCCAGAGATGCAGATATGGGTGAGGACAACAGACTGACTTGAGACCCATATTTTCAGAGGGGATGAGGTTGGTCTGCTTCTATTTCTGGCTTCAACAGACTTCCTTGCACAGCTGTTTTGAAAGCCAGAACTGTAGGGTGCACAGGTAAACCCCACAGCCATCTCTAATGGCCAGTGTTGTAGTCCAAGAAAATGACCCACACTTGAGCAGGTTTCAAGCCACGCATAACTTAATAGCATAACCATGATGTAAAGCAGTAGCACACAAGCTGCCCTTGTCAGTCAAGAGAATTTATTTTCCAGTTCCACAGAACATTGCCTCAGAAAAAAGTAATCTGGTGCTCTTTGTGGTTTGTCCTGTAATCACACATGACTTTCTAAGCATCCAGTTAACATGGTGGGACACAAGAGCCTAT
Source organism: Agapornis roseicollis (assembly GCA_002631895.1). Lineage (NCBI taxonomy): Eukaryota > Metazoa > Chordata > Aves > Psittaciformes > Psittacidae > Agapornis > Agapornis roseicollis. The sequence goes on along the minus strand of NDXB01006209.1, from coordinate 38,475 downwards.
CCTCACCAACAAAATCACTTGAATGTACAACTCCAGGCATCTCCATTTAGACACTGTGAGTGAGATTTCCACAAGCAATCTGCATTGACATTCTTCTGGTCCTTTCTGTGTCAGCAGCATTGCAGCCTGTGTTGTAAAAGTTTTGTTTGATACTATCATGCAGGAATTACTGCAGAAACCTGTTAAAATGTTCTGATTTGTCAGGTTGCTTATCAAACCCAGGGTTCTTGATCAGATTCTGTAGCCTCTCCATTTGCTTCCCAGCTATTTAAACTATTTCATGTGGAAACTAACGAAGGATTCTTGAGCAGGTTTTGCTTGTTTCTTTTCACAGACATTTTTAGGTAACTTAGACCAACAGGAAACAATTTTAGGTAACTTAGAGCAATATTCAATTATTCCCTTACATAGGTATAAGGGTATGGCAGCTATGCTATTATTTGCTTCATACAGATACAAAGAAAGGCTTGAAGCAGTGGGAACTGTAGAAATTGTTTGCATTTATGTGTTCATGTTCTTGGCTATTTTCCCCATATGCTATTTCTGCACAGAAGAATGTTGCGTAGCTCTGCTTTCCTCAGGTTTCCCACATCTCACTGTAGCCAGCAGGAGAATCTAGGGTACAAGAAGTAATCCTGAGAGGTACAGAATATTCCTTACCAGTATATGAAGCCCTCATCTTCCTAGTGACTTCCTCCCAGAAAGCAACTTACAGGACTGATTATGGAAAACTCAGATGAACCAGAAGAGCCAGAAAATTAAAAAGGGTAACCAGGCCCAGTTTGGCCACCAGCCATTGTGTCTTTTTCTTATCTGAGGAGGAAAATTAGCTTAAAAGTTAAAAGGAGAGAAAGAAAATAGTGAGAAATAGGGTGTTCTGAAATTTAAAATAATGAAGGTCTCATCAGATTTCTGCAGCCTCAAGAAAACTCTATTCAGATTTAAGAGCTTACTTCAACCCAGAACAGAGCTAAGCTCTTAACCTTTCAGATGAACTATTCTCCTAACCTCTAGAGCCCCAAACAAACATAGATGGACCTTTCAGTTCCTTCAGATCAGATCTACCTTTGCTTTTGCATTACTTGTTAAGATGAATAGGGTTCTCTTGCAATGCTGTGGCAGTAGTGAGGCAGCACATTTGTCAAACAGCAGATCTTGAGATCCAAGCTTATCTGGATAGATGACAACAATTGTAGCTGTTGTTTAACATAACTATTATGGCACTGCCTAAATGGTTCGGCCAGCCTGGGACTCTACCAAGGTCAGTACTGCATATACTAAACCACAAATAATAGCCCAACATATAGACAATCTGTAACACTAAGGTAAATCAGGAGGATAAGAAATTATGACTTATGAGGTAGCATTAAACTGTGTGGTATGCAACTGGGTGACTCTTATCATGAAAACTTGTCCCTGCTAAATACACCAGGGGAGTAAAAACTGCACCCATGAAGTCTGGATGATATCTTTCCACTTAATGAGTCTGGCATCCAAACAAATTACATAAGGTCATCTAACATCACCAGTATTAATGATGAAATCTCTCATAGCAACTGCAGTTCTCCAGTCAACATACAAATGCACTGCAAACTTTGTGTTATGAGTCTACTCTGCTTAGCACAATAGGATGCTGCTGCACACAGGGACAGCTGACAACAGTATTATTGGCAATTAGTTATTCTGTAGTGGCTGAAATAATTTCCTTACCTTATGTAAGATCATAACCACGTTATTCTTGCAAGGGTGGAAGCAGGAGATAACACAGACACTGTTTTAGGACATGCAATTTTAAATTATGGATAAAATATCCTGCTTGATTCATCTGATATTCAGCCAAAATCCATGAGCTCACATTCTTCCATAATAACTATATTTACCACTACTGGAATGGAATTCAAATCATTCTGTGCATAGCCCTAATAATAAAACTATATGACTAGGGGCTGCTTCTTCAACATTATTTCCACCTAATTTATGATTAAGACGTTCAATTAATAATTTCAGCATTTTACGCAGTGTTAAGTCAGCTGAAAAGCATGTGATTTTTTTCCATTTTTCATTTTTCATAATGCTGAGGAATCATAATAACCCAACAGAACAAGGATGCCAGGAAAGCAACAATTATTAACAGACTAATGGTAAAAAGAGGTTCAAAAAATTAAAACTGGAAAGTTGATTGAGTTTCACAGAAAATGTAAATGCACTAAAAGGTTCCTGAATAAAAGGCAGCAAAGTCTACAATGCATTTACAGGGGTATTACAGCTTCCTTGTGAATGGCAGGGGACATGAGAATTTTCTTGGCAAAGCAACGCCATGCCACATGCACACTTTTCTCACATTAATCTGCTTTGCACCAGTGTGACTGCACCAATCCCGAAGCAGTTGCATGGGATGCATGGATGTGAGGGACAATCACATCATGGAAAACCATTTCTGCCTTGCTGGTAGCAGTGTTTCCTTTAGACTGCTGTGGGATTACATAACAAAGAGACATGTGCTGATTCAAATATGGTTCACTTACACAGTTATGTCTTCTAGCTTCACACCTCAGTGACTGTGAACAGGCTACGAACAGGTAACAGAGTGGAGAAATACTGAGATCACAGATGAGGTTGCTAAGCCACTGTCCATCATATTTGAAAAATCATAGCAGCCAGGTGAAGTTCCCAACAACTGGAAAACGGGATATATAACTTCCATTTCCAAGAAGGGGAAAATGGATGATCCAGAGAATTACAGACCAGTCAGTCTCACCTCTGTGCATGGCAAAATCTTGGAGCAGATTCTCCTGCAAGGCATGCTAAGGCACATGAAAAACAACAAGGTGCTTGGTGACAGCCAGCATGGCTTCACTAGGGGGAAATCCTGCATGACCAATTTGGTGGCCTTCTATGACGGGGCTACAGAACTGATGGACAGGGGAAGAGCAGTTGATGTCATCTACCTGGACTTGTGCAAAGCGTTTGACACTGTCCCACATGACATCCTTCTCTCTAAATTGGAGAGACATCAATTTGATAGGTGGAGCACTCGGAGGATAAAGAACAGGTTGGGTGGCCACACGCAAAGAGTTGTGGTCAATGGCTCAGTGTCCTGCTGGAGGCCAGTGACGAGTGGTGTCCCTCAGGGATCAGTGTTGGGACCGGTCTTGTTCAACATCTTTGTCACTGATATGGACAGTGGGATTGAGTGGACCCTCAGCAAGTTTGCCGATGACACCAAACTGTGTGGTTGAGTGGATACGCTGGAGGGAAGGAATGGCATCCAGAGGGACCTTGACACGCTTGTGAGGTGGGCTGATGCCAACCTCATGAAGTTTAAGCATGCCAAGTGCAAGGTCCTACACCTGGGTTGGAGCAATGCCAGGCACAGCTACAGGTTGGGCAAAGAGGAGATTGAGAACAGCTCTGCAGAGAAGGATTTGGGTGTCTTGGTCAATGAAAAAGTTAACATGAGCCAGCTTCAGTGTGCACTTGCAACTCGGAAAGCCAAGCGTATCCTGGTCTGCATCAAAAGGAGCGTGACCAGCAGGTTGAAGGAGGTAATCCTGCTCCTTTACTCTGCTCTCATGGGACCCCACCTGGAGTATTGTGTGCAGTTCTGGTGTCCTCAACATGAAAACAACATGAACAACTTCTTGAAAGGAGGTTGTAGACAGGTGGGGATTGGTCTCTTTCACCACCAGGCAGCAATGGACAGAACGAGAGGACACAGTCTCAAACTGCGCCAAGGAAGGTACAGGTTGGATATTAGGAAGAAATTTTTCACAGAAAGAATAATAAAATATTGGAACGGTCTGCCCAGAGAGGTGGTGGAGTCACCATCGCTGTATGTGTTTAAAAAGACTGGATATAGAACTTGATGACATGGTTTAGTGGAGGTGTAGGGCATGGTTTGGACTTGATGATCTTAGAGGTCCCTTCCAACCTGGTGATTCTGTGATTCTGTGAAAAGGACATGGAAGTGTTGGAACAAGTTCAGAGGAGGGCCACGAGGATGATCAGGGGAATGGAGCATCTCCCATATGAAGATAGGCTGAGATAGTTGGGACTGTTCAGCCTGGGGAAGAGAAGGCAGCGTGGAGACCTCCTAGCAGCCTTCCAGTATCTGAAGGGAGCCTGTAGGGCTGCTAGGGAGGGACTCATCACTAGGGACTGCATTGACCTCTTCCAGCATTTAAATAGAAAAAATATGAAATATACTGGTGGCTTCACTCAGAATAACCAAATTCAATTTCCTATGACCATAATCCCTGCCACTCAGTGTTATCCTTGTCAGAAAGACCAAAGACTGAACCAACACTAAACAGCATAGCATTGGTCTATGTTCTCTCTAAGCCTAAAGAGCACACATTATGATAATAATTGTTAGTGGATATTTAATATTACTCAATTACTAGACCAGATATTTAATATTACTGACTAGATATTTACAATTATTTGTTTTTCTACCTGATGGTCTTAGCACCTTGTGTAGTTTGCAATGGCTAGGAGGGGAAAAATGAGATGTAGTTTGCAGAATTTGAAAACTAAATTCAGCATATTCTTCTGGATAGCTTAGATTCATCACTGGCAGTGTAATTAGGAAACATTCCACTGTGGTTAAGAATTTGTAGTTGAGGCTTTGCTATTTTCCCTAACTGAGCAGGATTTCACTATTCAATATCATCAAGGAAGGCATTTAACATTTTATGTTTCTATTTTACATTGACATTTTTATAAAGAACTTTAATCAAAAATTTCTCTTGCTTGAGATGTTTTTCTTCTTATGTCCTGTCAGACAAAGTAAAGGCCAACTAATAGATGACTTAAAATGTTTATTCCAATAATGAGAGACAGGGTTTTTTTTGTCTTTTTATCTGTATTTTCTAGCTTCGAAAACCAATGTACTTAATTTTGTAAGGCACAGTTCAGGTCAGTTTATCACTGCAGAAACATACTGTTCTGTGCATTGGAGACCTCACTTTTTTTCTGTCTGGTTTTGGTGTTTGCTTCATCTAAACTGAGAGCATTCTGGACAGGAAAAGTATTGTTCATCTTTTATCTGTAGAATATCCAGTCTGGACACTCAAAGATATATTCTACCTGTGCTATGACAGCACAGTGGTGGATGTCCACAGCTGTAGCTCTGCTCAAGTTCATTCACAGCCCTTTAGACTCTGCAGTTCTTCCTTGTGATGGTGTTGAAGTGCTAGCACAGGGTGCCCAGAGAAACTGTGGCTGCCCCATCCCTGGCAGCGTTCAAGGCCAGGTTGGACAGGGCTTGGAGCAACCTGGTCTAGTGGAAGATGTCCCTGCTCATGGCAGGGAGTTGGAACTGGATGGGCTTTAAGGTCCCTTCCAACAGCAGCCATTCTGTGACTTTTCTCCAAGGTACAGATCCCTGGCAAGCAGCTCTCTCTCTTATAAAGTCTAACAACACTGCTTCTGTAGGCCTACATGACAAGGCAGTCTAACTCAGCTTTTTTTTATTATTATTATTTTTTGGAGGCTATCAGAGATGATTTGCTCCAGTCAACAGCTTCTGGCCATTCTATGAGCTCAACCAGACTGAGGATGAACTAGCAATTCTACTAGGAAGTGGAGACTTCCAATTCGATGTTACTCATGCAAAAGGATTTAAGACTTCTGAATATTGTTCTGGCATTTGGGTCACAACGAATGTTTCTGGAACTTCACACTTCATTGGTCACGTCTGGCTTCATCAAGTGTCTTGTTCTCAAAATTTAGGGACAAAACATTTTCTTGAAAATGCTTGTTTTCTTCCTCTCTCATACATGTGTAGCCATACAATTGCCAAATTTTGTTTGTTTGCTTGCATATATTGCTGTTATTTACAGTGTCCCCAAAAGTAAGCCAAACAAATGCCCCACTGTAGTAGATATCTAAAGCTTATCACCTCTTTAGAAGATACATTTAGTTGAGGATGCGGATATATTTCAGGCATGAATGTAATGTTGAAATTCTACTGTTGACAGAGTTTTTAAACATTTTGTGGATTGGTAAGGATAGGTGAGAAGAAATCAGGTAAATATAAGGAAAAATTAGAAGATATTTTAAAAGAGTAAATGTATAAAGCCATGAACAAAAAGTACTCATAATTATTATTTTTCTATCCCTGGAAACCCCACAGATTGACATTTTCTGATTCAACATTTGGAACCAGGTTATAAAAGTGATGATTTCCCTAGGCAAGACAAACTCTCAGCGATTCCTAAACAAGTACCCCCTTGCATCTCATCCTGAGGACTAATCTCATTCCTAAGACTGCAGAAATTTCATCCATTTTAATGAGGAACGAGTAACAGCCAGCACATTGAATGAAGGGAGGAAATTTTTGTAACTCTCAGCTTCACAAGAATATGAGGTTTTTATATTTTAAAACATTTTTTTTGTCTCATGGTCAACTCACAACTTGCCTGTTATGCTGGTGTTTATCATAAGAATTCAAGAGCTTTCTTCTTTTGGCAACAACACATATATTTGTCTACAGATTTACTAAGTTCTTATCACACATTCTCCCCACTCCCACCCATCCAACAATTACTACAAAAATTGCCAAACACATCTTTATCCCTCCCACAAGAAGGAGGCATCATCCTGCTTGGGAGCTTGATATTTCCTCAGTGAAATTCACTCAGCAGGGAGGACAATTTTCTAGGCTAAAAGAAGAATTTTAATATGCCCATTTTATAGATAGATTTGACAAGAAAATATCTGCAGTTCCTTACTTCTCATGGATTGATTTCTAAGTTTCAGGGAGCTTTTCATCCTTCAAGCTTCCTAAAGCTGTCCTTGATTTCTTTTTAATAAGATGCATTGAAAATTTCCTACCATCCTAGAGCATTACACTGAGGCTGTTAAGGTCTGGGGGTGGAAAATGCAGAGGGTTAATTTTCAGTTTCTGTCGTGAGTGGCATTAAACATCAAAAGTGCTTTAAATTAACTTCTTCCTCAGAAGAAATATTTAACAATTGCTGATGTGATGTGTGCCTTGACATTTTGAAGGATTATTCAAAATCTTTTTGTGTTTGGGATAATGACTTTCAAAGCACTTACCATCCTGTGCCAGTCAAATCCAGCACTTTTGATTCATCACCATGGAGGTATTAATAATTAAATGTGTTAAGATAATGGTAAGGTTGTGTGGCAAGCCATAAAACTTGAGCTGAAGTCTTGCTACATCCCAAACTCACCTTGATATTCCCTGTTATTATTCTATTGGAAATAAGTTCACATATATATCCTTTTTTTCACTTCTATATAAATTTTTTGCAGTGGCTCTTAGACCTAAACCTTCTTAGTTCACAGGTTTATCTTATGTAAGCACCTAGGGAATGAGATGTGTGATATCCTATCTGGGACCATAGGGAAAATTAGCTGTATATACACAACTTCTGCTTTATTAATTGTTCACTTAGTGCCGCTGTATCACCCATATTGTACTGAGAGCAACACTCACTAACTTGAATTGTTTCATTCACATAAACCAAGCCTTTCCATTTAAAAAAGCATTGTTATTTCTGGTCCAGCTAGACACTGTTCACTAAGGTCACAGCCCTAAAATCTCATGCACAAGACTTCTATATGACAAGAGATAGTCTTTGCTTCCTTAGCACTTTTCTATTGGAAAAGAAAGATGGATGAAAACAGCAAGAAAGATAACAAAATTTGCCACTTTACCACATCAAATAATGAACTTTCAATTATTGAGAAGTGAACTGAGAGTTTTTCAGTCAGTGTTTGAAAACAGGCTGGCAGAGGGAGGAATCTGGCTACATTCTGCCTGGGATATCGATAGCTTCACTTTTGCAGCCACAGCGTGGGATGCAGGAGGCAGCCCACAGCAGTGGTGTTGAAGGCTCAGCCTGCTTCAGAAACATCTCTTTGTGATGCTGAAATATTGGGCAGGACCCTGGATTAGAACCAATCTTTTGTCCCGAAAAAAGCCCAGAACCACTACTTTTCTAATAAAGCTGCAAATACCCATCATCCAGAAGCTTTAGGAAGAAAAGGATTCACTCAGGATAGGTGAAGAATATTATTGAAACTTGACTTCCTTTCAGGTTTTATTTTCTAGTTTGAGGGTACAAAAACATGATAATGTAAGTGGATCATTCTGAATTTCCCACACAGCTGAATTAAGCTCAGAGTATTTAATTTGAAGGATGGGTTAACCTCAAATGAAGTGAAGCTGAAAAGGCTACCATCAGAATATTGTTGACAGAGAAGAATCTCAGACATATCAGAAATCTCAATATTTTCTGTCACAAATGGAAAGATTTATATCAGTTTATATACAAACAAAAAAGAGATAGCAAGCTGGTCTTTTAAACCTCTGTTTTAAAAGCTCCAAGAGACTTACAAAGAGTAAATAAAAAGAAGTTTGCCCTTTTTGAAATGTAATAAGTGTTGTACAAATAAACATACCTCTAACTTTGCTTTTACGCATAAAAGGCAAATGGTAGATTAACAGAAGCTGCCTTTTGCTGAACCTAAGGATATTTGGGCCTGGTCTGGATATTCAGTCTTTCACATGCATAAATGCCTTCAGAAGCAGCAATAAGTAAATTTATATATTAAAAAAAAAAAAAACAAAAACAAAAACAAAAACCAACAAACCTACAGGGGGAAAAGCTCAATAAGTATCTAATGAAAGAATTTGAAAAATAAATGATTTTGCAAGTGCTTTCAAGTATTGACTGATTAAATGATAGCTCATAGATCATTAAGATACTCTTGTACTTTAGACCTTTTCATAGTGTAATGGCTATTAGATTGAGGTGTCAGGATATAAGAATGGTAGCCAAATAGCCTGAATTGGGTCACTGGCATTATGAAATCCTCTTTTTTGTTTTCCTGGCTCTTCAAAGGCTTAATTTAAACAACAGAATATCCATTCTATACTCAGTTTTGGAGATAATGGGCTGAGGGCAATAAGCACATGGGAAGCGCTCACCCATGAAGATACTCCGGTTTGGTTTGCTGTGTGGCAGCCTAACATGAATGTAAGAACTTTCAGAAATTTATAATTATTTCTTATGTTCAGACACAGAACTGATCATATTATTATGATGACACATGCCGCTTTAGCATTTACATTCAAGAAATATATACCGAGCAAATGTACTTTTTACCTCCAAGGCACCAGCTTTAAGTTCATGGCTAGTCAATAAGAACAGTAATGCTGAAACATTATTATCATGGGACCTCATAAGATGTCTTGAAATGTTTTAGTTCTATTGTCTTCACTACTTCCAAGATTGCTACAAACAAAAACATCCTTTGACAATATCAGAGCAGAATCCAAAGGCTGCATGCATTGAGTCTTGTCATATCAAGGAAAAAATACCCATTGATGCCAGGAGAGCAGATGCCTCCCTGCCTTTTCCCTCCAGGCTAACATCTTATAACTTTCAATAAAGGTTTAAAAACAGAATTTACTGTATGCCTTTACCTATACCTTCTATTTTACCCCCTTCATTTGACTTATTAGAACCTCGCGAACAGCTGTGTTAATTTGGAAAGAGAAGAGCAGCTGCTGGACTTGAAACCATATGTTCAGTTCCAACTGCTGCAAGCTGCTGGGAAAACTCAGCTGGCTGCTCCCAGGGCTCATTAGTTCCTCAAGGAAGTCTTCAAAACAGAAAATACGAATGTAGAAATAATAGAACATTTGTGTTTCCCCTATTGCATCTCCTGTTTTGTTATAATTTTTATTTTCCTTTGTCTTCTTTTTATCCTACTGATCTTTTCAATTTGTTTCCTCATACTTTTCTTGTTTATTTTACTAGCATATCCTCAAAGATAAGACATTTTAGGGGTAAAAAAAAAAAAGAACAGATGTTATCCACTAATCTACTATTAGGAAAAAATATTTGCTACTGAGAAATGCCAATTTTCATTTAATTATTCCCAGATTCCTTAGCCTCCATCCTTATACAGGATAAATGACTACTTGCCCACTTTCTAATCTGAGTTTATGAAAACTTGTCACAATGACTGGCTGTGTGGAGGACATTATTTCCCTCAGCTGTGAAAGTTAACTCTGCAGAAATTGAAAACCTAGCAGGTAAGCTTGTTGAAAAACAATGGGGAAATAAAAACTTTTAATAAAAAATATATTGTCTTTAAAAGTTTTTTAAAAATATTTCACTTATGTCTACTCTAATGATATAACAGACATTTGTTAAAAGTTGTTTTTCCCCTTTCTAATGTTAATTTAGTCCTTTCTATCTGGAAATAGGAGTAGCTATTTTGCCTTTATTTGTGCTGCTCCCTAGAAACTCATCACAGCATATGATCACATCCCCCTAGAGATTTTTTTGATTGTGGTACATATGGGCTAAATTTTGAATAGATGAATTTTAGGTGCACATTGAACTGCAGTGAAATAAAATTAGTAGTAAAAGCAATTGCATCAAATTTACCTATCCTTTGAGAAAAAAGTTTTGCATTTGCAGTTAAACATTTGCCCTAACGTTTTCGTTTTTGCTCATAGCTCCATAACTTTGCTATTTTGATAAAGTTTACACTGTGCTTAGAGTGATCTTTGTAGGCAGCTGAGCAGAAGTCAAATTCAAACAAACAGAGTAGAAGAAAATTTGTATTTATGCTTTACTGATTCTAAATGTCAAAGTCAATTAATACTTTATTCTTTCCATTTTTCTCCACAAATATTTTTCAGTTCCTAAGGTATTTGGGGCCAACTACTCTGCTGCTAATTCACCCATTCAGTACATCTATAGCAGCTGATTGGTCTATATGAACTCTAGAATAATAATGATTGCATTTTTTGAGTTTCTTTCGGAGTGTATAATTAAAAAATAAAGGTCATAAAAGCATAAGAAATTGTATTTAATAGCTATCTCCCAGTGATTTTGTTAAGATTTGGACATGACAAATCAGGGGGGTTGGAACTAGATGATCTTAAGGTCCTTTCCAACCTTAACTACTCTATGATTATATGATTAGAGGATAAGCAGCAGATTTCTAAACCAAATCAACACTTCAATTTCACTGCAGGCACAGTTTTAGAACATATTTTTCCAGGTAATACATAACCCCTTACTTTAGCCTATCAGCATTTAGATTGTAATACATTTCCTGTAATATCATATATCTAAAATGAAAAAACTAAGCCAGAAAAGTTAATAATCAGAAATATGTTTATTGTTCTTTATAACTTCCTACTGAATTTGGAGTCTATACAAAAAAACTTTGTGCAGGTGATAGCTATTTTTGAACAGCTAAAATTAGTTGAAGCAGATTTCAGGATAGGTATTTCCAAGTTCATAACTTTTATCCAAAAAATATATCTTTGTATGCTTAAATGTTTGTTTTTTTTTTTTTTTTTT
>NDXB01006209.1:0-14297 GCA_002631895.1 Agapornis roseicollis | reverse complement strand
AAAAAAAAAAAAAAAAAAATAAAAAAAAAAAGGAAAGGAAGAAAAAAAAGAGAAGAAGAAGGGAAAGAAGAGAAACTCAGCAAGAAGTAGCTGAATGGGCATATGTGGTATCATTGGAGCGTCTAAAGAGCAAGCCAGTAGTCAAGATGTGCTGAGTAGCCTGCAGTTCCAAGACAGTAAAGGCTGTTTTAAGGTCAGAGAAATCACTGCCTAAACACATTACATTTCCAAGAGAAACTATGGAGAAAATCATTTTCTCAAATAAACAGGGAGAAGCTCTTATTAGATCTAATGAAACACTGCTGGAAATTTACATTCTTTAGAAGAGTTTTCTTTTCATAGATCTTGTCTTAAACTATCAGTGCCATCTTGATCACTCGTTTTTGTTGGATCTTATTTATTCACTAATTAGCTGTACAACTAAAGAATGCATTCTTTTCTTCTATTGTCAGAAGACAGTGATAGCATTTGCTTTCACCTGTAGGTCCTCTGTGCATTCCCAAGCAGGGCTGCATGGCTGAGGCTGCTGGGAGAGTGGGAAATAATGTCTACCACTCGTGCTTTTTTCTGTATAGGACAGATAATGTGGTTCTGCTCCACCACTAGAAGAAATGAGATCAGAACTCCAGTTTTAGCTTCCTTCAAACCCATTCTTGGCTTTTACACAAAAGCCCAAAGGTGATGAATAGTTCTCTTGAGAGGCTTTGCAAGAACAGAGGGTAAGGGGCTATGAAGAAGTTCATGATATGGTATGCTGGTTATTGAGATCCAAAACAGATGCCTTGGCTATGACTGATCACTGAGCAACTCAGTTTCTTTGTCTTCCTTAAACACTCACACAGGATCAGCCACAGTATAAGCCGCAGCATGTATTTAACTATTCTACCAGGACTTTTCCCATTTCAAGTTCAGTCTCAGTATTATATATATATCTTACCATACATATTGTACATATCTTGAGTAAAGCTTCCTCTACACATAGTCACACAAAAATGTAGGGTTCACAGTTTTGTCTCCACACACATATATTCAATTCCTTGCAGTTTTCTCATGAGGCCAGGTGAGTGTGCTGTCTGCATGGCATTTCAGTGATGAAAATACTGATATAAAAAATATAATTTTTGTGAGATATGATGGACTGTGCTTACCACCCCATAAGAGAAGCATAGACATGCAGTGTACAGGACCCTGCAAAATGCACTGAAGTTTTTGTATAGGAGAAAGTAAACCCTAAATGCAACCTCACTTGTGGTGTTGTAATTCAAAATGAAACCTGGCTACTGAGTGTAAGCAAATGTACATCCTGGAGTCCCCAGAAGATCACCCTTAATCTCTTATGATGATGCTTTTGGTGACTGTGATGTTTTCTTATGTTCCTTTTGTATGTTTGTAAGTTTAGTGCTTATGAAAGCCACAGTCTTGTCAGCCACAGTCTTGTCGGTTAGAGTACACACAATTGCTGGTACTCTATGAGAGAACAGAGCAGATTAATGGCAAAGTCTTGTCTCCCTGAGTGCCCCAACCATGGCCTTCAAGTCAGCCCTTAAGTCATAGCCATGGCCTATTCAGTTCTTGGCTTTGCTCCTGACAGGTTTTCTCCTGAGACTAAATTGTCACTTAGTATCACTTCAAAGGGAGCTTTGGGAAGCCTTGTCTGATGAAAACTACATTGAAATAAACAGCTTTTGGGAAGTTTTTCATTTGAAGAAGCAGAAAACAACATGATAGAAAAAGCTTTATTTAGCACACTGTTTAAAGACAAATAAAGGAGTGGAGATCTTTATCTACCTGAATTTCAGCATGTGGAAATATTTTCTAGCTTTCAGCTCACAGGTTAAGAAACTTTAATGTAGGTTTACATAAGGAGGTAGCTACAGCTGTTGTGAACGGAGTTTATACTTCAACTGTAAATCAAAGTATAAGAAGCCAAAATGGTTCATGAAATCTAAAGATTTATTTGGCTGGTCAAATGCTGAAATTAATCCCTTTTGGGATATGTCTGACTAAGCTGTTGTGCATCCACTCTACCTTTGTAGAGGCAGATTATTCAACCCCAAACTGACCAAAGTGATGATTTATTGGTTATGCTGATTTCTTTTACATAACTGGGAAGATTATAAACTGTCTAGTCCAGTCCTGAGGAATTTGGTTTAGACACTAAATCTTATGCTAATGAATTGTATGAGAAATGCTCTCCATCCCCATGTTTCTAGTCATGCAGAGTCATGCAAATCTGTTAGCAGACAGCAGGCTTTTCCTCAAATTCTTGTGTGTTTTCCACCTGTCAGTGTATTTGCAGTGCTACAGAGCTCACTAGATCCACTCGCATTCATTAAGGCTTCCAGAGAATCTCCTTGCTTCGCTAAAATACCTGTCTCAGAGCACAGAAACCAGACAATAGGAACAACATATCAGAGCTGACCACCTTGCCACAGATTAATCCCTTATTGGAGTCTGGATCTAGAGCAGGACCTGAAGCAGGTTGGGAATTTCCAGATAAATATCTCTTTGGAAAATATGGAAAATATGGATCCATCTAAGCTTGCTACTGGTAGGGTGAAACCTTCTACAAATTTTCCAGGTTTTGTGAATTTCAGTAAGAAACTGTTGATATCACAGTGGGGGTTCTATTTTTTAGTTAAAACTATTTTTTTATTTGCTAATGTAAATACATTGAAGAGCAAAACTTCAATGTTGAGTTAACCAGGATTGGCCTTCAGGGCTGGCCTTCTGTCCAGGTTTTAATTTGTGTAGTTACTGTTGGTATTAGGGTTTCTATGGTGAGATTTTTACAACTGTTGATTTTGGATGAGCAAAACCTCAAGACTGCATTTATTAGCTTCACTTTGAAACACACAGTTCTCCACTAATTTTAAGGGCTTCTGTGTTACTAAGGTGACTTGAAGTTAAGAGGGATAGCTCAAGGCCAAATGTCAATCATATTTGTAAAATGATTTATCTGAGTCTTTCTCAGAACACACCTGTAAGACATGGTTGAAGCTGTGCTTGGCACAGGTTCAGAGATGAGGAATGAGATTTAACCCCTCTTTGTCTCATCTCCTCCATTTACCACCACCTTTCTCATTTCTGGCTGTGACTCCTGGGGCAACTGAACTCCCTGTTGTCCAGATAGCTCCATCCATCCACTGGTGTCTAGAAGGATTTTTCATTTCAAGCCGTCCTGACTGTGCTTGTAGTTCATAGCATAGCAAGAGTGGCAACAAGTAGTATTACTACTTGGAAAATGAAATAAAGCAGAATAAAATACGTATTTAGCAGAACCAAAATAGCATGGGTAGGTGTTCTGAATGAAATAAATACTCTGATGAAAAAAGCATCCTTATTTTCAGGTTGGTTAAACCTGACCAGTTTTTGAAAAACAATAATTTCACTTTAGAGTGTTAAAAATAAGCTTAAAAATATAATTTTTAAGCTAAAAAGGGAAAAAAAAAAAACCCAACACAAAACAAACAAAACTTTTTGCATTGTGCCAACCGAAACCACAGTGGAGAAGAAAAACAAGTGTAAAATAGAATACCAAAGAAGCAATGTAAAGGGAAGTGTAGTCATCTCCTGAATTGACAGGATCTTTATGTATGAAAATAAATATACCAAATCCCAGAATATTTCGCACACTAGATTACTTTTTCCTGGTTTTATTAGGGTTGAGGCTTCCTTTAAAAGGATTCTAGGAATTCTGAGAGTTCCTTCACAGGCTCCACTCCTCTGACCTTTATTTGTACCAGCTAGGAGAGTAGGAATTGAGTACCTAACTACTATAAGCTTTTTTTTTTAAGGTCCCATGTTTCCTTTACACTTGCCTGATATGAATGGACTGGTTCTATTTTGAAAAAATGCATTGAAATCCTACATTTATCTGTATATAAAGAACCATTCATTAACATTCATTAAAAAAGGGGGAGAGTGGAAAAAGAAACAGGGGAGAGGAGAAAGAGGACTCTGCATTGTGTCATTTTATATATCAGAGAAGAAAAAAGACTCATGTCAAAGTCTCCCAAAATGAACTTGCCTTGAGCTGACTATAAATAGAGAATGTTTCTATTTTCCACACCATTTCTTGAGGCATCTCTCATTTCACCTAAATCCTGCAGATTTTTGTTGTTTGTTATTGGAGGTGTGAGTTGATGTTTGGGGTGCATTTTGGCGGGGAGGACAGGAAGGACTGTTTGAAGAATAGCAAATGGAATGAAAGCGTCTCTTTCTGTATTCGTTAACTTATTATGCTGACTTTTCACAGATTTTTATCTATGGTTCATGTTAGCTGTTGTGCAGGTAAATTCCAACTCAGGCCCCCAGATCATCAGCTTTATAGTCTGTATGGGATCCTGCTTTCCCCCTTGATATTTAATAGCTTTCAGACACAAGTGCTCCAGACATTTCAGTCCAGCATGGTAAATGGTCATATAAAGAGGGAGAAGAATCAAAAAAGTCTGTTTCTATTTGAGAGAGGAAGCGTGAAAGCCTAATTTCCAGAATGGTTATTAATATTTGTCCTATGGAATACAAAAAAGAAACATTTAAAAGAATGCCTGAATAACTGAACATCAACAAAATAACTAGCAGGAACACAATGCTCAGCTTTTACAGAATTTCACAGAATTAGTAATTTCCTTTTATTTTTGGTGACAAAATGTAACTGCCACAAACAGGAGTAATTATGCTGGAAAATTAGATTAGCTCACCACACTAGGAATCTCTACCGAACAGTGTTGGTGCTCATGCAGAGGATGTGGTCTATTGGAAAGAATGAAAGGTAGCACTGTTGCAACAGAGATCATCCATTTCTCATTATAGTTTTCTCTCTAGTATTCAATCAATGGCATTCTTATGCTGAAGGCACACTAATGGACTGTTTTGTGTGTTCTTCCTCAGTGACCCTGTGAAAACTTTGAACATTTTATGCTTTGGTTCCTCATCTCTGAAATATAACCATTATCCAGAGCTGTTTGAAACAAAATGTACAACTTCAAAGAATGTAGAACTATTCCAAGTACTAGTGAAAATACAGATAATCAACAGTTCCATTGATCTAATGGTTTTTATTCAATATTATTCTTTAAAAAAANTACTTTCTAAGTGGCCCTGTAGCCATGCAGAACTTTTTCTTGATGAGGTTCTTTCCCCTAATGCTGAGGAAAGGTATCCATGCCACAGATCAAGTAATTGATAAAAAGATATTTTACTAAGAATTTTTAATGATATATTATTTTTTAAAAAAAAAAAAAAAAAAAAAAAAGCATGCAGATATGCCTCTTCCCTGTTGAATTTTTGATAAAACTAAGCCAAATGCAGGAAAAACTTTTGTGAAAGTAACTGATTTCTTAGAAATTTCATGAAAGAGGGCTGCTATATAAAATGACAGACCTGTGAGAAGTGCCTTTACAGAGGTCAAGCTGTCATATGTGTACCTTACTAGATAACAGAATCCACAAAGAAAGTGTGAATTAGGGAAAGGTGTTTTCACTGGGGACAATATTCATTTATGCCAACCTCAGCAGACTATAAGAGGAACATTTATGGGAATCCAGAATTCATTACTTTTGCAGGTCATGGAATGACTCATGCTCTTAGCAGGCTGGTTTTCTATGGAGCCGTGGACTGCATGATCTGGGGTGTCTCTGTTCCCACTCAGTGGCTTCTGAATCCAGTGGCAGCTGTGACAGGAGGATCAGTCTGTGTAGTTTAACATATATTCCAATGATAAGTGAATGCTATGGGAAAGACTGGAGTATGAACACTGGCTACTGTTTATCCCACTCACCAAGGTCTAAACAGTACACAGCAATGCACAGTGCTGTAGCCTTTACTTCATTGTCAAAATAATTAATGGAGAAAAAATTAGATGTATGTAAAAAAGGCAGAAACTGTTAACATAACTCAGTGAAATACAGAAACTCCCATAGGCTCTAATGCAAACATCAATGGCTCTGGGCATTTTTTGCCTGGTTTTTTGGTTTGTATTTTTTATTTTTTTTTGGTTTTTGTTTGTTTGTTTGTTTGTTTGTTTGTTTTTTCCTGTGCTCTATTACATCAAATTAATGTTTTATTTAGGCTATTTTTTTTCCCACATTTTCTTGATATGTGTTCAATCAGAAACCAGTTTTCTGTACAAAGATTAAGTATAAGCATATTTTGAGTATAAGATCTTAAGTTTTAGCAAAATCACTCACTCTAAATGGTGGCATACAATGAATGTAATAAATCAAGGATATTTCATCCTCAGGAAAATTACACTAATATTAACACTGTATTACCAAGTTTTTGGTCGGAGTCTATCTAAATCACTGTAACTTCATTCACTTCCTGTTTAGTCTCTGGTTAGATTTCACAGAGATTTCAAATTTAAGCTAGCCCTATGCATTTTGGTACAGAACACATGATGCTATGCAATGTGTTTGCCCACATTAATTCATAATGGTTACAGTGCTCATGAGACATGATTATGCCAGTCATTTTAAATTCTTACTGATTAAAATACTGCTGGAACACCCTCATTTAGTCAACAGAAGTAAAAATCTATGGCAGTTCATCAGCTAAGTGAAATACTCCTCTCTCCATAACTAAAATAGCCTCATTTGGTTTTCAGTCAGCCAACAACATATAGAGGATTTAGCTTCAACACCTGTGATGTTCCTATTAGTATATTCTCAAAAGACTGCATGCTAATATGGCTTTTCTTAAGGTACAAGTCCTCGGTGTTACCAGTCAGAATTACTACTCTGAGGAAACAGAAAATCATGTTTATGATCTTCTGCAGACACAAGGAAGACTGAAAAACAGAAATCTTGTGCCTTCTTCTAGTGATTACTATTGACTCACTGTCCTTCTTCAAGCATGTTGCTTAGTGCCAAACCTTGAGTCTTTTAGGGACAAGAGTGAATGCCAGTATTACCATTGGTTTCAGAGAAACAGTCCATATCAGACTACTTAATCAGACTCTTTGCAGCAAAATTGTGCCCTTGACTTCAGCAGAATCAAGACAAAGTTGGTTAATCTCTGACTTTGTCAGTTTTCTCCTCTTAAATTTATATAATCTTCCTGTTGATCTTACTGGAGTGCTATGTAACTGAAAACATTTCTGAAAGAAAGGCATATGATCCCTAGAAAAAGGTATTGTATATGCATTTCTATGTATACAGCATTATTTATAAATGCTTTAGCAAGTGGGTAACTTGCTTTGGGCTTTTTCTGAATAGAAGTTTCTATATAAATGCAAATTATTTATTTCTAGTAGTAATATTTGTTTTTCAGGCAAGTTTATTTTCCCTTTGTTTCCTGGCTCTGAACACCCAACAGATTCCACTTCACCTGCATATTATTCAAAGTTTGTTTCACTTATGCCCACAATCTCCTTGTTCTATAGAAGAAATTGCTTTCAATTACACATATATCACAGTACTTAAACATTAGTCTCACTTCCCTGTGGTTAATAATTCACCTTATATTCTAACATCCATCAACATAAAATCAGCATAACAACTTTTATGAATCCCTTTATCATCAACACATTCCAAATGCTCATACAATTCATACTACAGATTCACATAGGAACTGGCTTAATAGCCCTTAAAGTTGCTGTAATGTTCACATCCTTTCAATCATAGAATTATTGTTCACATTTTCAGACAAGACCCTTTTTAGTCATTTTAGGTTATTATCTCATATTTCTTTACACACCTCAAGCTGGATCTGCATCTCAATAAAGCTGATGTAAGCTGGTGTGAAACCACTATTGTTTATACCCACTTGCACCAGCATAACTGAATCAAAGTTACCTGGGGACTGGCAACATTTTGTGGGAGGAGGAGAGTGGGAAGGTGGAGCAGGAAACTGATTCTCTGTGAGATTACTATGGTTTTTCACCAGGTAACAGACTTCCTTTGCTTTCACTTTAAAAAAACTCTTTTTCTTAGTGAAAAGATTTTACTCACCATCATTTTTCATCCATGGGATGTCAACTAGAGTTAAAGTCATCATTTTTACCCAGAAATTTTCATTTCTCACGTTCACTCTCCTTCTCTGAACACAGTTCAGTAATTTCTAAGGTCCGGCTTCCCCATCAGCTATACACGCACACTTCCTGTTGAAGTCAATGGGAGTCACATGCACATCTGTCAGGATAATCAAGTCCCAAGTTTAGTATCACCATCAATTTAAGACTTAATTTTATAATTTTCACAGGCCATCTGGGCTTTTTGTCTACTGGAGCTTTCACAGTGACTTTGTCTTCCTATATTTGCTTCTACTTCTGTCCCATTCCAATAACTCATTCTCTACTGAGGGGGCTGGTTTTGTACACCTCAACTTTCTTCTCCCCAAAACAAATTTTACTCCCTCAGACTATAAAAAAGCCCTAGAAATGACTGTAAGTGAGGTGGAACACAGGAATTGTGAGACTTATTCAGTCATTGATGGGTAGTATTCTGCTGTGTTTTTAATTAATAGCAATTATTAATTCATTAATTCATATTGCATTAACACATCGAAGCTCTATTATGAACCCCCATTGTGCTTATTAATGAATACCCACATAACAAGCTGTTAACTTCACATTTTGGAGCACTGTATGAATAAAAAATGAAATTACAACTGTGACTATATTAATGGCCTGGTTCTTCATTCTTTTACACCATGTATATGCCTGAATAGCTCAACGGGAGTGAGGAGAAACTAGTGCATCAATATACTAGATTTGTAATTATTGTGAATATTAGAAGATGTATTATCACCACCTACTCATAAGGACTCTGTGGATGAAGCACTCTATAGACAGATAGGAGCAGCTTCATGTTCTCAGGCCCTTGTATTCATGGGGGACTTCAACCACTCTGATATCTGTTGGAGCAACAGTACAGCCCGGCACAAACAATCCAGGAGGTGCCTCGATAGTGTGGAAGACAACTTCCTTTTGCAAGTAGTAGAGGAGCTGACAAGGAGAGGTGCCCTGCTTGACCTCGGGCACAACCACAGGGAAGGGCTGGTTGGAAAAGAGCTGCTCCAGGGCAGCCTTGGATGCAGTGATCATGAGATGGTAGAATTCGAGATCCTCAGGACAGTGAGAAGAGCGTGCAGCAAACTTACTGCCCTGGATTTCAACAGAGCAGACTTGACTTCTTCAGAAACCTGCTTAATAAGGTTCCATGGCATATAGCCCTAGAGGACAGGGGGGTCCAAAACTGTTGGTCAGTATTCAAGTATCACTTGCTACAAGCTCAGGAGTGTTGTATCCCAGCTAGAAGGAAGTGCAGCAGGAGGGCCAGGAGACCTCCTTGGATAGATAAGGAACTGCTTAGAAACATTCAAAGGAAAAAAGAGTCTTATACAAGGTGGAAGAAAGGACAGGCAGTCTGGGATGAATACAGAGATGTTGTCTGGGTACCTAGGGACCAGGTTAGGAAAGCTAAGGCCCATTTAGAATTAAACTTGGCTAGGGATAATAAGGATAACAAGAAGGGATTCCATAGGTACATTGCAAATAAAAGACAGACTAGAGACAACATGAGCACTTTCCAGAAGCTATCAATCAGGAGAAGTGGCTACCCTGGATTTGGAGAAGGCTGAGGTTCTTAATGACCTGTTTGCCTCAGTATTTGCTGGCAAATGCTCCCATCACACTGGAGTCAGGTGAAGTTCCTGAAGACTAGAAAAGGGGAAATATAACCCCCATTTTCAAGAAGGGGGAAATGGATGATCCAGAGAATTACAGACCAGTCAGTCTCACCTCTGTGCCTGGCAAAATCTTGGAGCAGATTCTCCTGGAAGGAATGCTAAGGCACATCAAAAAAAACAAGGTGCTTGGTGGCAGCCAGCATGGCTTCACTAGGGGGAAATCTTGCCTGACAAATTTGTTGGCCTTCTATGATGGGGCTATGGAACTGATGGACAGGGGTAGAGCAGTTGATGTCATCTACCTGGACTCAAAAGCAAAGCGTTCAACACTGTCCCACACGACATCCTTGTCTCTAAATTGGAGAGACATCAATTTGATAGGTGGAGCACATGGTGGATAAAGACCTGGTTGGATGGCTGCACGCAAAGAGTTGTGGTCAATGGCTCAGTGTCCTGCTGGAAGCCAGTGACGAGTGGTTTCCCTCAGGGATCGGTGTTGGGACTGGTCTGGTTTAACATCTTTGTTGGTGACATGGACAGTGGGATTGAGTGGACCCTCAGCAAATTTGCCAATGACACCAAGCTGTGTGGTTTAGTGGATAAGCTGGAGGGAAGGAATGGCATCCAGAGGGACCTTGACATGCTTGTGAGGCTTAAGCATGCCAAGTGCAAGGTCCTACACCTGGGTCAGAGCAATGCCAGGCACAGCTACAGGTTGGGCATAGGAGAGATTCAGAGTCCTGTGGAGAAGGACTTGAGTGTCTTGGTTGATGAAAAAGTTAACATAAGCTGACTTCAGTGTGCACTTGCGGCCCAGAAAGCCAACGGTATCCTGGGCTGCATCAAAAGGACCATGACCAGAAGGTTGAAGGAAGTGATCCTGCCCCTCTACTCTGCTCTCGGGAGACCTCACTTGGAATATTGTGTGCAGTTCTGGTATCCTCAACGTAAAAGGGACATGGAGCTGTTGGAACAAGTCCAGAGGTGAGCCATGAAGATGATCAGGGGACTGAAGCATCTCCCATACGAAGACAGGCTGGAAAAGTTGGGTCTGTTCAGCCTGGGGAAGAGAAGGCTGCATGGATACCTATAGCAGTCTTCCAGTATCTGCAGGAGGCCTATACAGATGCTGGGGAGGAACTGTAGTGACAGGACAAGGGGTAACAGGTTGAAACTTAAACAGGAGAGGTTTATAATGGATATAAGGAGGAAATTCTTTCCTGTTAGGTTGGTGAGGCACTGGAATTGGTTTCCAAAGGAAGTTGTGAACACTCCATCCTTGGCGATGTTGAAGGTCAGGCTGAACAGTTCTTTGGTTGACATGGTCTAGTGTGAGGTGTCCCTGCCCATGGCAGGGGGGTTGGAACGCTAGCAATACCTATCCCTGATGGCCACCACTCGTTACTGATCTCTGCTGGACATTGAGCCTCTAGTTCCCTGAATATTCTTTTGATTTTGTATTCTGTTTAGCTTTATGCTGGTTAAAACCTGCAAAAATCTCTCTAAAAACCTCTGCTAGGGTAACCTTTAAAGCCTTATAAACTAACATCCACCTAGCAATTTATTTCTGTGTTCTGTACTGTTTGGAGAACATTACCAACATCTCTATCTGATTCTAGAATTTAGTTCAGACATAAAGTTTTTCATAGAAATGCCATGTTGCAACCATTGCCACACCTGGGAGCACAGATTGCTCCTGTGGTCTTGCAGCATTCCTGGAGTTTTACATCCCCTCAAGCCCTAGTGTGAAAAGAAGTGGGATGTACAGCATCATGCGGTATTCCAGAAATGTTTGAGATGTGACTGACATCCTTCGGTTCTCCCACCTTTTCTGCAAGGTGTATCTCTGAGATGTCTAGCCCCAGATGGGAGCTGGGAGATGGGGTGTTTCATTCACAGGCATCCCACAGAAACCACACAAACATCACCCACTCCCTCTTAACATTTTCTTTTTGCCCCCTTTTCTATTCTGCTTTCAGCTACAGCAGTAAGTGCATTAAGGAAGTACATTTAGGTCACTTCAGACCAGAACATTAAAACAAATACTGATAGTTCAAGGTTAATAGATGCATAAAACAAAAGTAATTCCATGTCAAAGCTGAGATGACAGGTGATTTGACTTGAGACTGCCTTGCAATCACTCTTTTACATGTGCTCTGTACTGAGCCTGGCGGAAGGTGTTATGTTTCTGACATTTACTTGTCAGAAAGGTATGACAATAGAAATTGTTTCTATCTCTGCTGGTCCCAGATGTTAACCTTCTAGCTTTATTTTGTAATTGGGGTTCCACGGAGCTTTAACATTTTCTATTGATTCAATAGAAGTGATAACATTTCCAATCATAAGAAGGCATTATAGAAATATCAGGCAATTCACATATCAAAATGTTTGATAGCTGGGCTCACCACATTAATTTCTGTCACCTTTGCTAGGAACCCTTTATCCTCTTTTTAATACTGAAGGACACCTGAGAGTAGTTTCTGTCACTTTTATTGTTCAATAAAGTAGACAAAAGTTTCAATTAACAACCAAGGAGCCTCTAGGAAATTGTGAATGGGAGTATATTTTATTCATTTTACTGTATTTCTTTTTTCTAATGTGCCAGCTGTGACTTCTAAGCCATGCTTCACAGGGGAGAGGGGGAAAAGTCTTGATGTAAGCTTATAGAGTCTGAAGGCCATATTTTTAAACCAACTGTGTTCTAGCAGCTCGATTCAGGTGTTCCAAACGTTTTGACAATTCAACTCTGCCTCTGGATGCCAATAAAGACCAATATCATCCCTAGGGTTCAATTCAGATACAAAGAACAGAAAGAATGAACATAATATGTGGCATATTAGGTTAAGAATAAGGTGCAAGGCTGAGAGTCTTTGTGAAGGATAAGCATCCTATTTAAAAGCTTGGATGCTTGGCCTACATTTAGATATTTTGTGGCTGCTAAACAGATGAAGGCTGAGCTTTCAGGTCACAGTACCATTTCTATGCTGCATATCATCTACTGCAGTCAACACTGGTAAATTCATGGAGGTACATGTCATGGACAGACTGTCATTTTACATCCAAAAACTTTTGTGTCAAAATAATCTCTTTAGGTTTGATGGACTAAACATTTGTTCTGGCCAGCCATTCACTGATTGGTGAGGTGTAATTGCAATATCCCTTCTGGTTACCTGTTCCTTGGATATGTCCCACTATTGTACCCCTCTGGCTGAACAGTTGGCGAAGCCTGGTGTAACACAGCCCTCTCTCTGCAGCTATGGTGTCATCCTAACTTCACAACTTCCCCAACACCTCCTTCTCCAAGGAACCACAGCTGAAGGACAATGCCATAGCCCTGCTGAGCCTGAATAACAGAACGGATAGTTTTCACGTAGTTTCAGGACCATGTCTATTATCATTTATTTCAAAGGATGCACTGAAAAGAAGGAACAGTAAAGAAAGAGCTGATGATTTCTATTTTGGAATCTCTGTTTATTTGTGGTTTTTATTTTAAAGTCTGAACATATTTTGTGACTGATATTGGAGTGTAAATAATTTTTTGCACATTTCTCTGAATTATAAAACACCTCAATAGCACTGCTTATTCCATCTTTTTTTTCCCTTTCTTCCCCATCTTGTGAAAAAAAAAAAAAAGAGCATTTATATAAATTTTAATTAATCTAAAAGCTATCAATGTATCAAACAGGTTAACCATTCCACAATGTAATAAATATAAACGCAGTTCAATAGGCATCAGTGTCATGGAAACAATTGTTAAATTTCNCTTTCTTCCCCAATTTTTAAAAAAAAAAAAAAAAGAGCATTTATATAAATTTTAATTAATCTAAAAGCTATCAATGTATCAAACAGGTTAACCATTCCACAATGTAATAAATATAAACGCAGTTCAATAGGCATCAGTGTCATGGAAACAATTGTTAAATTTCAGAAGGAAGCAATCTTCACAACTGCATAAACTGCCTGTCACATTGATTGCATAGGATAAGTCAAGAGCTGCATCTGTTCTTGGTTGCTTTATTTTCTTTTTATTCTCATAGTGGGATATACAACGGCTGTAAAAAAGAAGTCTTGCCTTATGCTGAGAATCCAAATGACCTTTTTTTCCACCATTCTTCCACTTTTTTAAATAGAAGTTCAGTCTACTATGTATAAAGAGACCTGTAAAATCAATTTGTTACCAGTTTAATAAGCAATATCTTCTAGCTGCCTCCTCCAAAAGAACTTTCTTAAAGATTTTGACCAATGGACACTTCAAATTTCTCCCTCCCTCACAGACGCAATGTGAACCTTCAGTCCCCTGAAACAGTGCTTCCTCTCTCAAAAACAAAAATGGATGGCATTTTTTTTGTGGTTAAAGGGCAGGCCAAGTCTTGAGGTTAAGTTTATATAGCTCTGTCACAGCTCTGTAACAATGACTACTTCATACAACATAGAGTCACAAATACTAAAGTTAGGGTTATATCAATGTACAACTGATGACTTCTGGATGGTAAGGGAACTGGGAGATCTTTCACCAATTTCCATGAACAGATGAGTCTAAAGTCCTAATGAAGACACTTAAAAGCTCTAGTCATGACATAACTTAAAGTCTGAGATCAGGTTTTAAATACACAGCATTTTTTTATTGCATTGTTCCTCCTTGAAATAGTCAAACTAAAAAAAAAAAA
>NDXB01006207.1:4429-33782 GCA_002631895.1 Agapornis roseicollis | reverse complement strand
ATGAATGGACACCAGTAGAAAAGCCTAAAATGCAACCTTATAAATGGGTACAGGAAAACCCAGTGAGAACTTCGTGGCATTTGGAGAGCTTGGTCAGCATATCCATGCATAACCATTGTTAGCACAGGCTGACAACAGTGCAGGAGAAAAGGGTTTGAATTTATGCTAAACATGGCAGCCAGGTATGCCGTACCTGAATGTTAAGTATCTGGCAGTGGCTTTCTGTGATGCATACAGGCTGCGTTCAGTTTCTAAGTGAAGTTTCATTTAGTCTGATCTATGAAACCACGGAGAGAATGGGTTGACAAAAGCATGTAAGGAAGTTGTATCCTTCCCCACTAACATCACCCAGGGCACATGCTCTGCATTGCATTACAGAAATAACCCTGCTATGGAGCTAAAGCCCTCCTCGTTCACAGCTCCTGGTTAAAATACTTTTGTCAACTCCAGCTTGAGAAATTGCCTCTGTACTTCCTATTGACATTGCAATGCTGTATTCAAGCAATGTGAATCTAGGGCCTTTTTCCCCCTTCAGCAATCATGCTAAAAGCACTTTAGCATAGGTCAAGATAAGGGAAACAGTTTGACTCCATCACTTAATGGTTCTATTAAATAAGGATGATTTTATTAGTAACAGATATAATTTTTTTCACTGGTTCTTTCATTCTGTTGTGTTTACCAGTACAGAAACCCCAAAACAAATAAACAAAAAAATCCCCCACACTTCTCATATAACCGGAGAGTCCTGATGTTAAACATGATCAGGGGTTTTTATTTGTTTGCCCCATGCAGTCTGGTTGCTCCTAAACTGTGGATTATGCTCCATCATGGGAGAAGCAGCTTTTAACATTTTTTAAACTGAAGGAAGTTTCTCAGCTGAGTGTTTTTAATCTGACAAAAATGGACACCAAATGGATGCTAGGAGATGAGATGGGATGTGTTCTGGTGCAAGAGACAATTGAAGAGCTCATTAAAGCCTCTGGGAGATAGACTGCTAGGGCTTACATGCCTTGCAAGAGGTCTGGGTTTTGTCAGACTGCGTGCTGAAGATCTGCCATATTCCAGAAAACGAGACTGGTTTCTATTTGTTTCTGAAAGTGTTTCTAGGAAAATCTTCCCTCTAAAAGAGGCCACCTGGCAAAGAAGAAAAGAGTATCTAACCAAAAATTGATCATGTAAAATAGCTTGTTTCAGGCAAAAGCAATTCCCAGGGGGAAAAAAGAAAAACACACTTTACTCCTTCAGAATTCAATACTAGGTTTTTAAAACAATCTATATGGCACATATTCAACACCCAGTTCTGACCCTGGGTACTGGCTTCAGCCTCAGTGCCATAAGATTTCCAATACATAAGGATACCGTACAGCAATCATAGAATCACAGAATGGTTTGGGTTGGAAGAGATCTTACAGATCACCTGGTTCCAACCCCCTGCTATGGGCAGGGACCCATTCCAGTAGACCAGATTGCTCAAAGCCCAATCCAACCTGGCCTTGAACTCTGCCAGGGATGGGGCAGCCACAGCTTCTCTGGACAAGAGAAAGAAAAGAGAAGGAACCTGTAAGTAACTTCTCTCCCTTTGTTTTAACTGAAAAAAAAAGGAAGGCAAGAGATACGTGTGATGACTGCCCCAGTTAAAAAGCCTGGAATGCAAAAGGAAAGACAAAGACCACCCTCAGAGCTCAGGGTGTGCTTTGTAGTGAGGGTTTTGCCTTGGGATTTTCTTTCAAAGAGAAAGGCAAATAAAACACAGAAAAGCAGGCTCCAGTCTGAGGCTGGTAAACACACCCATAAATGTGCACATTGCTTCTAGAGCAAGGCGGTTGAGGTAAAACATATTGGGATCATTGAAAACAGATTAGAGGCTGCCCTAAGGGGAAGTGGAGTACTAGGGCTGGACAAACCTTGCTGAGCTGAAGGACATTTACTCATTCCCAGCAGGACTATACAGTTTCCTCCTAATAAGCCATTAAGCTACACTGCTCAAATTGTGTGGTTTCAAGGTCTGAAAGGGGCTATTAGTCTTTTCTCAGTAAACCCAGTAGTAAGTAGATAGTCTCAAAGACACCTGCCTGAAACAAAGTGTTATTCAACACATTACACAGAGCACTTTGAAGGGTTTACTTTTTAAAAGAAGAAGATGGTTGGATCACAGTCCACATAAGCACGAGAAAACCCAGCACAATGTGCAAAGTCTCCAAGAGTAAAGACTAAAACAAGTGTTTTTTAGTTTATTCTTTCTTTTATAACTCCCACACCACTAAAACAACATTAAAAATGAATCACCAGTATCACCTCCCTGCATCAGCTTAGCAAGGGAGTGCTGGGGGGGGGGAGGGGAGATTCTCCATTTTGCTGTATAGTTAAGATGTGCATCTGTTTTCCTTTCTTTTATACAAATATACTGCTCACTGTCCTCACTGGGAGGAGGAAAAACCCAAACAACAACATCAAAATCCTCAAAACAACAAACCAACCAGAAAACCAACCCAAAAGCCCAGAGAAGTCAGAATTTAATTCTCCAATAATAAAAATCAGAGACTGTTAAGAGGAGAGGCTGCTTGGTGTGCATAGAGAAAAAGTCCCTCAAGTGCTAAACTAACAATTCCATAAAGCCTTTTTTATGCAAGTTCTGGAAAGGAGCTTTATTAAATGATTCACTCTACTTTAGACACAGCACTTACCTTACAGAATCTGGTTGGAAGTTGTCTGCAGCCCGCTTCTAGAACCTTGAGAGCAACAAGAAGGGATGAGTAGACCCAGAGATCCAGTTCTGTTGTGGCACTTTGAAATGGTTTGCTTTGCTCAGAATGGGCTTTCAGCAGCAGNGAGTAGACCCAGAGATCCAGTTCTGTTGTGGCACTTTGAAATGGTTTGCTTTGCTCAGAATGGGCTTTCAGCAGCAGCTGCAGTTAGTTCAAGCAGTGTACTGGGTCTAAGTGCACAAGCAGGATGTTGTCAGCTGCAGCTGCAGCACTGGTGGCAGCAATGTGAAGAACTGTGAGTGGAACAGCAAGTGGGGAGCTGTGTGCACCTGACATTTGCTGTGGACCTGGTACTTTTTGCCCAGATCTTGTGATACCTCCAGTATTGCCTTAAGTATAATTACTGCTGCAGATACCATCTTGCTACTCTGCATCTGACAATTCTCGCATCTTCCTTCCCTAAAGACAATTTCAGTTTATCCTCCTAATCTTCAAAGGTTCCTCCTGTCCCACCTATCCTTCTTATCAGTTAGCAGCTGGGTCTGCTCCTTCCTTTGTTTTTTAGGTGGCTGTTTTGTTGATTTAAATGCTCCTTCCTGCCCCAAGTTCTTTCCCTTTCTGACATCTTTCTTGTGTGAGATACATATAAGTTTAGAAGTTCTAAGCCTGCACCTCATCCTTACCTCAAAATCCACTTTGGCTTAAAGCAGCAGCTGCCATGAGAAACCAGATGAACTGGTGGTGCATTGCCTTTATCCTACCAGGTATCAGAGAATTTTGAGAATGGGTATACTGGCATAGTAATATCTTTGTAGCTATGTGGAGGTGGTGTTTGTTGCTTGCCACACAGCTTGATCCTCCATAACCTTGCAGAGCTTGCTTGAAAACAAAAGGCAGCTTATTCAGGTTTCCCACATAAGAAGCAATTCTTTGAAGAGATGCAAAGAAGCTTTCACAGCTTTAAAAAGGCAATGCCAAGAAACTTAATACACCTTCCTGCTAAATTATCTCTGGGTTGCAGAAGGACTAGAGTATTTGTACAAGGAAAACTGTGATTGTGTAGGGTCCTTATGACCTGTACTTTAAAATACCAAAGACCTCATGCTTGCCTCTCTCACTGTTCTTACAACCTCAGTCTGCTATTTCTTAATCTTCCTCCTAGTTACCACCCACCTCCCTGCCTGCTGTTCTCAAAGTGGGCTTTATTAACAGGGCAGAGGATGAGCAGAACCTGTGGAGGCAGGGACTGAATGAGATCACTTCTGTGGTACTTTGGTGCTGTGTCTGTCTCAGGCTGAGGGGAAGGAAGAGCTGTGTGGCTGCTTTGCACTGTTCAACTCCTGCAGCCCTTGCCCTTCTATACCTGGTGCACGTGGGCTGTGGACCTGCAAGGCACAGGTCAAGCCAATTAAAGCAAGGGAATCTGTGACAGTGACTGCTCCTGAAGAGCAGCCAGCAAGAGCAATCCCTCCTTTTCTTAGGGACATGGATGGCCACTCTGAGAGTTTCTCCTCACTACTGTTGCTTGGCTGCCCACCCTGATTCTAAGCAGAACTTACCAGGTGCAGGCAACAGACATGGTGTCTCTCGTACTTTCCACTTCCCTCTTCTGCCTTTTCATCTAGGCTCATCCCAAACAGTGAGGGAGTTTGATGGAGAGGAGGAACCAGGAGACCTGAGATGAAGAGGAATAGCCATGGAACCGGCAGCTCACTGGGGCTAAGGAAAGCTGAAAGTTTGAGAAAACTGTGAGATTTGTACTTCATAAGGGTGAGATCATGAAATGGCCTCACAAAGGCCACCAAGGGAAGAGCTGGGGTAGGTAAGGGATCATCTTAAAAAGTTTTGTAGGGTGGTGCTGTTTGATGGAGGAATAATTCCCAACTTTCTTGACAAATATACAGACTCTTCTCATTTCCAACACCTTCCAGAGTGCCCACCCAAGCTGGAGAGTGTGGTTCTGTCAATTGAGGCAAATGTGTCTTTGGAGAGTGCTCAGATGGGAACAGCAGAAGCCACATTTCTGCCAGACAATAAGACAGTCCCAATGTGGACATCTCCCCAGCTCTGTGCAAAAGTCTGAGCCTCTTGTAATTTGCTTCTTATTGCCTGTTTTTTTTGGAGATTTCCAATGTCATCTTCATATATCTTTGTTTTCCATATATAAAGCAGGAACAATTATTCTTTCCTTCCTTCTTTATGAAGATCAGCTTGTTAAAGTCTAAGTTTCTGGGGTCTTCAGTACTACATTCATGCACATATTACAAACCAGATAGACACAGATCAATCGTATATGTTTGGGTTACTACAGACTTGACTTTGCCTTTCAGCCATCAGTGATGCCATTGACTACAGGTGCATTAGAAACCCTCAAAAAAATCTCACTGATCTCTGCAATACCATTTTGTCCCATTCTTTTGCTACCATCTCAGGAGCTGAGTGGTGGCTGAAGAAAGGAAAATAACAAAGAGCTGAGTTTCACTGGATATCCAAGTTTAGAGCCTCAGAAATGCATTAGGAATCAGATAGCATTTATTACTGTTAGAAAGGTCCATCTTTCTGCCCAACACTAACTACTAATGTCCCTCTATATAAATGTCAGCATCTCTCCCAGCAGCAGCCACCCAGTCTACTTCTTCAGGCATCTGGGCAGCAACAAGTTTGCTATCCTTTCTGCCAATGTGAATGCTTCAAATATTTGTGCTATTCGCATAGGTGTAATATCACTCATTCTGGTAATGTTGTCACTAATGTAATAAAAAGCCACATGACTCAGAAACCTTCTCTGCAAGGACCTTGGATAACTGTAAAATTATGCAATTTCTGCATATGAAAGAGAGACAATTTTCCTTTCTGACAAAAGGTGCAAATTGCAGCATGTTGTTAATAATGCAAGTAACTTGACTCATGAGAGCCATCTCCCTAATGTGAAGGGGAAGTACGTTTGCTTATACTGTACTTGTTCTGTTTCACACTTCAGGAATTGTTTCTATCTAGTTCTTCAGAATTACATGTTTTAAAATGAAGCTCTAACACAGCTTTTGCCTGTGCAAATCCCAGTTCAATCTGGAGATTCAAAGACAATTCTAACTGCTACTGCTCACCAAAACCATTTGCAAGGGTCAACCCTCCTTCCCTTCTTTGCCCCCACACCAAACTCCTACTATAAGCTTTAGTTTGAGTTCAATTTGTGGCAGCTGATAAATTTCACTCTGGAAATCCAGTGATTGCTGTCAAGACAACCATCATCTAATAAATTCAACATCTGCAGACCTGGGCCATTGAGCATTTCAATGACAAATAATACTGCTGGCTATCGAAGTCCAGGCAGCCTTTAAATGAAGGGTGTCCATGACAGAATAATTGGAATCTGAAAACTGAAGAACATGCTCATTTGTTTTGAGATGTACTTGAAAATACAGTTCAGCATGCGCTAAATTAATGACTACAGGCATGGATCAGATGGCTGGTACAGGAAAAAGAATCCACGTGCCATGTGCCTGTTTCTGTTGTGATGTGTTGGTAATTAGTTTAAACATATCTGTTACATCTGTTGGGTTTTGGTTCTGTTTTTGAGTAATAATCCAATCTGCATTATTATTTAAAATATAATTTAGCTCCATTCTGCATAAAAATTTATTATAATAGTGTAAATAAACCAAAATGAAGGTTGCCCAAGTCCCAGTACTGTAACAACAAATTGAATAGGGATGAATAACTCATTTTAACACACACGTTAGATACTATTTAAGGTGGCAACCTGCTTGGTTTCTTTATTATACCATAAGCACACTTTAAGATTATGCAACAGCTGTAAATATAGCAGTGAAGCAACTCATGGTTAAGAGAGGATTGATGAAAGCACTGTCTTAATTATTCAGCTATCAAACTGAGAGAGGCTTTGTTGATCCAGCAGTAGACTTCTGCCCTCCAGTGTAATTTGTGCTGAGCACCCGGTAAAACTAAAGTATGGTTTGAAAAAAGGTGAATTTATCTATGAATACAATTTGCTACTCTTTTTTGTTCATAAACACTGAGTTAAACATTGTGTTGGAGCCTGGTTGCCCATAGAGACCTTAGATCTGCAGTGTCACCCCTATTTACAGCATCTCTCAAGCACCTGGTATTGTGTAATCACACACCACACAGATGCTTTTCTGAGCTAGAAATGTCCATACCCAAGTGATCTTCATCTTTTTGGCCAGATCAGCTTTGAAAATGTTCCCTGTTGTTCTATTCTGGTGTCCTCAACATAAAAAGGACATGAAGCTGTTGGAACAAGTCCAGGGGAAGGCTACAAGGATGATCAGGGGACTGGAGCATCTCCCATACAAAGACAGGCTGAGAAATTTGGGGCTGTTCAGCCTGGGGAAGAGAAGGCTGTGTGGAGACCTCCTAGCAGCCTTCCAGTATCTGAAGGGGGCCTGTAGGGCTGCTGGGGATGGACTCTTCATTAGGGATTGTAGTGACAGAACAAGGGGTAATGGGTTCAGGGGTAACGGGTTCAAGGGTAACAGGTTCAAAGGGGTAATGGGTTAAACAGGAGAAGTTTAGATTGGATTTAAGGAAGAAATTCTTTCCTGTTAGGGTGGTGAGGCACTGGAATGGATTGTCCAAGGAAGATGTGAGTGCTCTATCCCTGGCGGTGTTCAAGGCCAGGTTGGACAGAGCCTTGGGTGTCATGGTTTAGTGTGAGGTGTCCCTGCCTACGGCAAGGGGTTTGGAATTGGACCATCTTAAGGTCCTTTCCAACCCTAACTACTCTGTGATTCTAAAACATAGGCTCAGGCTAATTTCAGAGTGATTTTAGTTGAATCCTTCAGACCCTAACGCAGAATAGGGTTTTCCACTTTTTCTCTGTGCATCTCACATATTATTAGAGCTATCTAAGAGGTCTGTCTTCTCCTGCATGTTCTCCTACCACAGGTGAGATCCTCAGGGGTGCAGATATTTGGCGTCTATGGAAGGAGTCAAAGAGGACACTACCCTTCCTTGGGGACTGGCTAGCATCAGAATCCATTCTCGAGGTGTGCTTCCAATAGTCCAAATATTTACCTTTTAACAACAAATCATGCGTTTTCTTTTTTCTCAGTCAGAATTGGTGGAGTACTCATGACAAGGATAATTTAAGGGGAATGAGGCTGGAGCACAAGCTTAACACCTTAAATGGACACCATATTATATGTCTGCCATTAGGTTACTGAGGTATAGGATATACTAAAAAAATAAAGCAATATTCTGGCTGATCTCAGCAGTTCAGAATTTAACCTGTAACATCAAAAGTGTATTCAAAATGTTTCATTTTAGAAACTGAATGACTTTATCAATTCATATCATAATAAAGCCAGGATTTTTCCAAGGAATGAAGAAGCTGAGAAACAAGAGAAACATATTCAGAACATAGGGCATTAGTGACAATCAGGTATGTTTAAGAATAATCTTTGGGTTGTCATTTTCCTGAGGACTGATGCAGAACTGGTCTCATGTAACTGAGTGGAAATGACATCTTTCCTGATATAGACAGCCTCAATGCTTGCTTTGAAAACTCCATTTTCTGGCAGGAAGGGAAGGAAGTGGAGCAGAAATGGAGTCTCACCTTAAACCTTCATAAACAGCTATACTTTAAACATATGGGTGAGCATAGGTGAGTAAAACCTTTTTTTTTACCTTCACAGTAATAGGTGAGATTTTTCAGTAAGCATGCTCCTAAGTTTTACTTCTAAAACTATTGAAAATTTCATGACTTTGACACTGGAGGGATTCATAGTTCCATTAATATTTCAGGAGCCAAACCTACTTATCTTCCCAATAGATATTGGATATTCTTGTCTTGGCTGGCTTAAATGAAACATTTTCCTCCAGTGTTTAAGATCAGGAAAAGAACTGATTTTTTGGAGATGGAACAGGGCTTTCATCTGTCTTTTACAAACATAAGGCAAAACCAGCAAGCAATTCAGCTTACTGCAATCTCACCTGTGTACTATTTAGATTATCGGATCCACAGAAAAACAAATGACATTCTGGCTAATGGATTTATCTTCCTTACAGGT
Organism: Agapornis roseicollis; assembly: GCA_002631895.1. NCBI lineage: Eukaryota > Metazoa > Chordata > Aves > Psittaciformes > Psittacidae > Agapornis > Agapornis roseicollis. Next base: position 25,027 of record NDXB01006207.1, on the reverse strand, counting down.
TTGAATAATTTAAGAAGAATTCCCAGGATGCAGTTCTGTTGTGTGGATTCCATGTCATTTGCAAAATTTCATGGTGTGGAAGAACCTCATTTGATGGGGAGATGGATCACTAGCTCATTAGTCAAGAATGGGTCTAGAATGCTTTGACCCTTGGCAAAATTGCACTGTCACTTCTGGGTGTATTGAAGATGGATCTAACTGCATTATTCTCTCAGTCACGGCATCAGTGCTTCCCACTGGTTCATGAAAGCAGCAACAAGCTACCTAAAATATTCTCCTCTGCCAAAGTTTTAATTTTGTTTCTATGTAAATAATTCATGTGCACAGGCACTCGTGCTGCTGTCATTAACTAGGAATAAACCTGGAGCTTTCAGCTCTGAAAGTACAAATCCACACAATTTGAGCAAAAGCAGCAATTCTGTCACATTCTATTAAATAACAGGCTGCTCTAGTCCCTGTTACTCACCATAGGGAGGGTAAATCTGCATGCATTAAACACTGTTTATAATATTGAATATGGAGGTGTGAGCACACAATGCAGAGCCCTCATTTGATCAGGTTTAAAGAGTAAGAATCAAGCGTGGCATGAAGAGAAGTTGCACGTAGCTTTGCTTGCAAGCACATCTACCTCACTGTTGATTTCTCTGGCTGTGCTACCGTCATTAACTACCATAGCTCTGTTATTCAGAGCAAAACAGACTAGAAGTAGCAGTTGCAAATGAAATAATTAGTCATCTCTGTTTTGCTGGATGTTAACAGGCTAATTGTTGTACATACACTTACTGGGAAGCCTGTATCTTTTTTGTGTGTGAAGTAGTGAAAGCTTACTTAAATACTGCAAATGTGCCTCAAATGATGCATCTAGAGACACTACATGCTGCAGTAGGGAAAGCAAAAAATGCTCTTTTCTCACATCTCAAAGTGATGAAAACTTGATTTCAAGGGAAGGCTCTTCAAGTGCCTGAGAAATAACCCATTGCATTGATATTCTGTCAGAGCCTTCCACTGCTGAATATACAGAGGTAAAACAAATAAATCCCTTTACTAAGGAGCAAGCTGCCGTCAATAATATACACAATGTTTGCAAGGTCAACTCCATGTCTCTACAGGTAGCTCTGTTTATAGCCACTGTGTTCAGAACCAAAGCCCACTGTCCGTTTCCATCTGCTGACAGCAGTTACTGTCACACCATAAACAAAATACCGAATTGCACCACACATTCTTCAAAGGGAGACCTGTATTGTTCAGTCTTAACTCCAGAGAAGAGGAAAACAATGTCAGCATGGAGGCAAACACTGAAACACACACTGAAGAAGCTTTGAAGCTTTGAAGATCACTTGGACTCTGAGACAGGAAGAGTCCAGAAGTTACACTGCTTTTGCTGTCACTTCTTTTTCCAATACATGTTTTCCATACCTTTCATTGCATTCTTCAGTGACTAAACTGGAAGAATCCCTTACTATAACTTTCTAGTGTTTCTCTACCTGGTTTTTCACCTTTCAAGCCATGTGAGGGAGGTAAATTGAAGTGAAATGCTGCCAAGGGATCTTCTATGATGTTCTGGAACATGGAATCATAGAATAGTTAGGGTTGGAAAGGACCTTAAGATCATCCAGTTCCAATCCCCCTGCCATGGCCACAGGCACCTCACACTAAACCATTCCACCCAAGGCTCTGTCCAACCTAGACTTGAACATTGCCAGGGATGGAGCACTTACAACTTCCCTGGGCAACCCATTCCAGTGCCTCACCACCCTCACAGTAAAGAATTTCTTCCTTACATTTAACCTGAACTTCCCCTGTTTAAGTTTGAACCCGTTACCCCTTGTCCTATCACTACAGTCCCTAATGAAGAGTCCAAATGGTCTCTTCAGGGTCTAGATGGATAATGGTATCTTACCCACAGATTACAACATGTGAACATTTCTGTTTAGCTGACCAAACACTCATTACCTTCCCCGTCACCCTGGAGGAGGCTGAATGATGTTCCCACCCTTAGAGGCATTCACTCCAATGGAAGAGAACACAGCAACAGGGTTTAGGGTTCCCAGTGACTCCAGAAGGCAGACAATCCTTCCACTAGGATACCAATAAGCAGGTTATAAGAATCAGCCCTAAGCTCTGAACCCTCCTGAGCACATTTTCAAATCAAGGAGAGAATAAATGATTCAGGCAGAGACCAGATGTTTAGGCTGTGGCTGCTTAGTTTCAGAGAGAGCAAGAGGTTTTCCTCTGTTGGTGTTGATAAGGCTGAATTGTTTCATTCTTTTATTTGAGAGAAAGTAAAAGCTGTTGTGAAATGCTGCCCCTGACTTGTGGTGGCACTCACCGGTCTGCTGAGGAGGTGTCACAACCAGCTAACTGCAACACATTAATTGGGTAGGGTAAAATGGGCCAAACTCTCAACCTCTGTTGTATGCCGTATGTATGTGTACACCTTGCCAGGACACCAGTCCTCCTGTCTCATTAAATTAAACTAAATTAAATCAAATCTGAGACATAGATGGTAGGAATGTGCCCAACAGAGACCTGTCTATGCCTGAAATTCTGCATGGAGAGAATAAGCAGAATGCTCCCCTGCAGCTCAGTCTCATTGATGTGTGAGCTAGTATTCATGTCAGGTTTTCTTTTAAGGATACTTGAATGACTCTATTTTTAGATTTTACTGTGATCTTACTTCATCAGATATTGCATACATAATGCATCATCAGCAACAAAAAATTTAATCATAGCATAAGATGCTACAAGAAATCAAAGTCCAAATTGCTTTGCTTGGGGACTTGACTAAATGGATTCTGCTTTTTAATTCCTAAGTTCTGAGAGGCTCTATGGGGAATGCTCCCTGGATGTGCAGCTGATTGGGGAATGTATGTTGCAAGGCCACTCAGCTTCAGTCCCCAGACAGAAAACATCATATTTCAATCTGAAAGTAGCTTTTAACTTTACAGATTTTGCTAAAGAGAAATTGAGACAAGAATTTGGGGTTCTCTCTAAATAATTCAGATAAAGCACAGCTCCTGATTGATGGCAGAAAACCATTTGCTGATCATTCACAAATTTCAAACCAAGGAAGAAAAACCTGCAAATTAATTTCAGTGCAGTCACCAATGACCCAGCAAGAAAACCCTTCACAGGCATGGGAGGCTCAAATACTTCCAGTTTCATTTCCAGAAGAAAAGAGTAATTACCTGGGGCTGTGTCCTGTTATTAATGTGTTAAGGAAATAGAATTAAAATCAGATACCATACAGAACAGCAAAGGGCACTGGAAAGGAATTAACAGACCTGTTTTTCAGCTAGGAAGGCTTTTTACTCATTGCTGGTTTCATTATGGACAATTCATTTGATGTAGCTCAACATGTTTAAAAGGTGAGTCAAATATGTTATTTGTGAAGGGCAGATTTGGGGGAGAGAATGTATTCCTTTTGCTTGCAGGTTTCATGGATATGACAGCACCATCTCAGCTAGATGAGGTTCAACTGTGCAAGCACAGGTCTGTTCCTTGTTTCACCCTCTGGGCAGCAGGGCAGGACTAATTCATAACGTGCTTCATACAGGGATATTTGGGGCTTGAAAGGAAGCACTCAGGAGCTAGGGTAGCTCTTGCTGCCTCAATAGCTGCTCTAGGCCAGATGGATGAACCACATCTACACAGCAGGCTGGACCTCTCCATCTTGATGAGGCAAAGTCAAATGAAGGTGTCATTTAATCTGAGAGCCATAATCATGACAGCAGGAATATTTATTCCTGATCTCAGTGACTCTTCATCACAAATGGTTTTATCTTTTACAGGGAAAAGCTTTCTCCTCTGCAACCTCTGCAGTCTGGAAGAGACTTTTTATTTCTCTGGTTCATAGAGTTCCATCACATTTTATCTTCAAGTTATCTCTTTCCTTTGATTAGACCTTTTATTTCTCTTTCCCCTGGGTTATCTGGCTCTGTTTCCATAGCATATAATTGAGCTTCTGAATATTCATTATTAGTCCCTAGATTCACATAAAGATCTCCAGAGCATGATAAAACCCTCCTTGGGTGTGTTTTGGTTAGATTAGAGCCAAAGAACTAAATGGAACTGGGAGATGCTACACCTCCCATTAGTTTAAAATAATTGGTGAGGGAACACTTATCCTTTCATAAGGGAAAGAAGGGAAGGAAAGAGAGTTGAAGAGTGAGAAGGGAGGAATGAGGGGGAAGAAATCAGCCAGGCAGCTAGCAAGAAGAGGAAAGCAGACTATCTCAGTCCAGCTACCACGAAGCGAAATCCCTTCTGTCCTTACACCATCATGCTTACAGAGGTTATTGCATCACTGCTTGGTAACGATGCCACAACATAAAGATGGAACAAACTATTCAAGCAATGAATTCCTTAGTCAAGCATACCTTCCAGAACTAAGCCCCTCTCTGCAAGCAGAAGGGGAATAGTACTAGCAGTGCTTCAGACAGTCCAGCTATTAAGGTGTGAGGAGATGAGATGTGCCTTAGCAAAGCGTAAATGTATTATTTCCCTAGTTAGAAGCACTATTTAGTTCCTTGGGGGTCCCAGCCCCACCGGGGCAGGAACCTGTAGCAACAGAAGGCTGTGTGCAGCCTGCTGCCCTGCCTGCTTTGAGCCTGTACCAGCAGGCTGATCCCCCCGAGGCTGGATACAGAGGCAGCAGGGAGAGCACCATTCCCAGAGAGCAGGCCAGAGCATCTGGAGGCCCCATCCTCAGCACTGACTGCTTGATTCATCCTTGATGAATTCCCCATCTGATACACAGATTAGGAAAACATGTCAATTTGGAAAACCAAACACATATCTTTTTTTCCTTAATAGAACAATCTGTTTGATAGAGGGATTTGTACAGGGTTTGGATTTGTCAGGCAAATGCCTTGTTTGGCTGTGGTAAATATGCTCATTTAGCAAGATTTCAGTTTGACCTTTTTATACTACATTAAATACTCCCCCTTGACTGTGGTCAGGACACTAACCTAGATCTATGCCCAGGGATATAATGAGCAGCCAAACATAAAGCATAAACAGGAGAAAATGAAAGGCTCCAGCCTTTCTAGGTGGGTAGAAGGGCATATTTATGAATGGGATACAGCTGGTCCAAAGCTCACTCAAGTGCTGGGTAAAACTGAACAGGACCTTTCTCTCCATTCTGTATTGCTTGTACTGCTGCAACCTTCTGATGTCTTGGCCAGGCCCTTCCTCTTGATACAGGCCATTTATCCCACCAAGGACCTGTGCAGTCAGCCGGCATGCTGTACGTACTACAATTATGTTAAATTCACCATGAGGGTTTGCAATCAGCTTCTTACATTTCTATACACAAAGTCCCATGATGAAACTTTGCTCTTACAAGTGCAGACATACAGTACTTACATACCAAGAAGCAACGACATGATGTTTCCCCATGGTCATCCCTCTTTGTATGTACCAAAGTTATTCTCAGCACTTCAAAGCTGCCTGTAATGTTGTTAAAAACCCAAAACAGAATAAAAGAAGTTCAGGACACATTGTCAGTTAAAAATGAAAAAGAAACAGAGTTGAGTTATAAAAGTCATATTAATTGCAAAGCAAAGCCTTACAGATGATGATCTACGTGTCTGTATGACATTTCATTTGGTGCTGTAGGGAGTTTTCTGAAACAATATATTTTAATGAGTCACGGTAATGACTTAAAACCCAGTCAGGAAAAGACAATTTCTGCAAAAGTTACTTTTAATTAGTAATGTGCAATATTATTCAGGAACTATCAGATATCTGTTGCTCTTGTAATGATTTCTACAAACCTAATGCAAAACTTTTCCTTGGTAACTTCTGTGTTATTGCAAAATGCAAACCCTGGCCCAAAACAATCATTGTTAGTGTTTGAGTGGCAAAGAGAAATAATTTTCACCCAGATTCTTTACCATTTATGGTCAGAACCTTTCTTTCAAAACAAACAGAATTAAAATTACTTAATATGCAGAACATGTCTAAAAAATGGCAGTACCCATGGGCTAGTGCTGCTTCGCTTAAGCACCTTTCCTTCATTTCATTGTTGGTTATACTGTGTCTGTTCTCAATATGAAGCTCACGACAGAACGAATGCCATGAATTTAATGAAGTTATTATAAAATGATTTTTTTGGAGTTAGATGATATCTGAAAGATAAGCGTATGCACTGCTGAGCTTTCAAAAGATTGGAAGAGGAAAAACCAAGCAGACAGGAGAAGATGTACAGAACAGTAACCTAATGGACCCTAAGAAGGACTCAGGAGAAGGAAATAAAAGGATATAACCACCTGCCTTAGTGGGAGCTATCCCATAATCAATTACTGAGACCAGAGGACATGATTCTTACAACAGGCACCTCTTCCGGACTGAGGAAGCAGAAATAGTCAGTCAGCAGGAAGAAGCTTTCTCAAAGAAAGTCAGATAAAAGATTAATGTAGTTTACATGTTCTGAGGTACACTTTTGGGTGTGTGTCTCCCCAAACCTTCTGTAGCAACATTGGTGAAAGAAGCCTCTTACCTTAAGGAAAAAAGGGGAGGCATACAGGATTGCTGAGAGGGACTCTTCAACAGGGACTGTAGTGATAGGACAATAGGTGGTGGGTTCAAACTTAAACAGGGAAAGCTTAGATTGGATATAAGGAGGAAGTTCTTTACTGTAAGGGTGGTGAGGCACTGGAATGGGTTGCCCAAAGAAGTTGTGAAAACTCCATCCCTGACAGTGTTCAAGGACAGGCTGGACAGAGCCTTGGGTGACATGGTTTAGTGTGAAGTGTCTCTGCCCATGGCAGGGGGTTGGAACTGGATGATCTTAAGGTCCTTTCCAACCCTAACTATTCTATGATTCTATAAATAAAAGTTAAATGCATCAAACTGCATGATACAAAACTCCATTATGACTATCCTACTACTTGTTTAGCTTTTCATCTGTAATTTTGCTGGTGAAAAGTAGAGCTGCCCAGAGCTAGATATCTCACCAGTCTATGGAAACAAAGCACAGAATTCCATAAAATGGCTGCATTCTTCTCTTTCTGTGCTGGACCTGGCATCACTATTTGGTGAAATTAATACAAATTTGCAAAAAAAAAAATCCTGGATTTTTCAGCTTTTATTATGAACATTATGAACATATCAAATAAGATGACACATACGTCATAGAAGAAGCAAGGAAAGCACTTGAGTTGATTGTGTACAAAGTGGTTGGGAAGTGGAAAGGAGTCAGGATTCCTTTGTAACCTATCAGGAAACTATTTTGCATTCTGAAGGGTTTACCAGTGTTTCTGAATTCAACAAATGTATTTTCATGAAAAACTGGATCAGGTTGGTCTTTATTTCCAAATAATCAATGTTAAATTTAAGCTAGTAGAGCAAAAGTCTATTAATTCAAAAGAAATTTAGACTTTCAGGGAAAATTAAACATTACATGAAGTATCTCTCCTATTCTTTCTAAGAGATAATTAAACACAGGAAATTTTTTGAATCTATGCATTAGTAGTCACAACAAAGAGATTAAGAAAAGTATTGAAGGTGTTACAGAAGCAAGCAATAAAAGGACAAAACCCACAAGTACTGAAAATTATGAATAGGAATTACTCATGGCCATCAAATCTCTGAATGAGTTATAATTAACTTCATTTTTCACCCACATGAAAATAAACAAAGGATGTGTTGAACTGTTATACACAACCAGTTATACACAACCAGTTATATACACAAGATAAAGGAATGTTCTAAATAATAGAATCATGGAATAGTCAGGGTTGGAAAGGACCTTAAGATCATCTAGTTCCAACCCCCTGCCATAAATGCTCCATCCCTGGCAGTGTTCAAGGGCAGGTTGGACAGAGCCTTAGATGACATGGTCTAGGGTCCCTGCCCATGGCAGAGGGGTTGGAGCTACATGATCTTAAGGTCCTTTCCAACCCTAACTGTGTTATGATTCTATGATTCTGTGGAATTGCTACATATGATAAGTGTTTAAGTATTGCTATAAATACCAAAAAGGAAACACGAAAGGCACAGATCCTCCCCAGGTCAGGGAAGGGTGGTTCTGACACTTTTGTCTGACCTTGCTCCACACAGGGGGACTTGGATGAATATTTATTTCTTCGTGACAAATATACAGCACTTGGTGCTGGTGCTTCAGAAGGTGGCACTGTGGAGCTGACTCGGATCCTCCCTGGGCTGCAACTCTCAGAACAAGATGTACAAGTTATCTGAACCATAAAATATGGTGCATCTGACATGAAGCAGTCAGGAAGGCATAGCAAATTTTAGAAAAGACATAGGAACTCAAGGTCTCCTGACTTCTCATCATTAAAAACCATGAAATCACTCAGCTATTAGCTAAGCGTGAAAGTGCAAGTCCCAACACCCCAAGCATATTCTTGCTTGGATAATTCAAGTCTGCATGGCCAAAACCTCCTCTTCCTGCTGAGTGGACACCATCTATGTGCCACCTTTTTCTTGACCTCCTTTAGAACAGTTGCTTTCCAGGTTTATTCTTCTGTTTGCATCTCTGTTTTGTATTTCTTTCCCCACACGTGTTAGCTTGAGTCTTTTTCCATGCTGGGTTTCATTTTGTTATTTTCAGCTTGGCTTTGAATGAGTTAGGTTACACTCATGCTGTAGAGCATTGCCAATTTGTCATACCATCTGTTTCAAAAATCAGAAAAGAAGTTGAATCCCTTAATGGGATGAAATAACTGAACTTTGCTCTGGGAGTTTTCTTCATGTGGCGTGTATTCACTTATTGATAGTTCCATCCTTTATGGATCAGTAATTTAAATACCACTATGTTCTCTGCCATTATGGCTCTCCGAAAGCTTCATTTTGCTAAGACTGATGACACTCTATAAAATTCATTTTGCACCTTCAAACAGAAAAAGATCTTTACAGGTTTTCTAAAAGCTCAAGCACTAATACAGAACAGCATGTTTTATGAGACAGTAACTAGGTAGCTCTTCCACTGATATTTAAAGCCATGGCCATGTAGATTTCCATGTTAACACCTAAAACAATAAAAAGAAGTAATTTTAGTATTCCATTTTCAAAATGCTTGTGGTTTTTACTTAAATTGAAATTTAGTCATGTTCTTGTCTGTATCCAGTTGCTCCTGCCTTCAGTAAATTAGATCTGGAGGATTTCTGAAGAGTCAGTGCTCATATGCTCATCTATTCCCATGTCAAGCAGGTGGAAAGCAAGCTGAAAAAGGTCCAAGAGAAAAACAAGGGGCACAGGAGCCTGATTAAATGTGGCTATGAGAGTGAGTAATAATAGTTTCTCCTGTGAGGGCATCTGAACATGAACTTACTACAGGTCAGTTACTTCCATTTCCTGCTCATCTCAGCAAACTGTCAGTGAAGGTGAATGCATAGGTCTGCAACAATTAGATATGATCAGGATGTTTTAATGTGAAGGCAATGATCATGTATACTAGAATTTATAACTATGCTTTCTAATAATATAGTCCTATGTATGCATGAGAATGGGGTGTTCCATTCATTCATTTCAGGGTTTTCTAGTGACTGACTTGGACCTGGTTTCTCCAGAGGATGGCCTTTTCCACACTTACAGGAGAACAAGGACAGAGCAGAGCTGACAGGATCCTTCATGGCATGGGCCTTTCAGGAAAAGGGGCCACCAGGAATTTTCAAAGTTCACAAATAAATATTAAAAAAACACTATTCAATTTTCTCTGGGACTAAGAAAGAGCATGGCAACGGCAGGGGATTCGAGAGGACTTCACAGTTGTAAGAAGTTCATGTAGTACCTGTTGACAGATAACCTATTTCAAGCACAGCCACAAGCTGCGGAGCATCACAGTTCTTGTAGTCTTCACTCTCTGCTAAGTAGGTCTGTCTTAAGCACTTTAAGCTTTCTGCTTCCTTCAACTGACTTTTGTCTTCTGTTGGATTTGCTGGAGCTGTTCTGGGGAAGATGGCTGTAATTTAAGTGTAGAAGCATGTATTAGAACAGAAAGAGTAGCTAGAAGGAAGTGAGTAGTAGGGGTCTGTGTTGTCTCTCAACTACATAAACTGTGGATTTCTCTACTCCTGGAGCTGGGCAGCAGAAGAAAAGTCACTAAACAGTTCTTAATTCCATTTTACCTCTTTGCTTTATGCACTCTCCCTTCCCCTCAGTATTATAGATAGCTATGGGCATAGATCCTTTTTAATAACAAACTCTTACAGCATCATCTTCCTTTGTATATCACTGTTCTTGTATTTGTTTCAAGGGATAAGGGAGGAAAAAGCAGAATTAGAAAATAATGATGTCTATTAGGAAGGATTAGACTGCTGCTTCGATTCAAGAAAGAGTTTTTCAGGTTAGATAATTTTTAATAAAACACTCATTCTTCCTTCAGCTGATCTCATCTCCTAAGCCCTGGAGTCTTCTCATCTTTCTTCTCGTTTCTGTGGGAGTTTTGATTGCATAAGGACTGCACATGTTCACAAGATTCAAGTTACTTTTAATTTTTTATATTCCTCTTTCAGATTCATTATTTATATGCACTCTTCAGAAACTATCAAGTTTGGTGTTACTAATTTAACTGACTCTTCCAGATCCTTTTGATGGTGCATTGTTATGCAGCTCAAGTCAATGAATAACAAAGCAAACATTTTTTCATTCTAATTACCTATCACTTTTTTTAATAGCCTACAAAATAAAAGTGACAAAAAAGTGATTTATTTTTCTGAGACAATGACCACAAGTTTGGTACATACACTCTAAACCATTGTTTACCTTGAAAACATAAATCAGCCTGTGGCACTTTATGATGTTATCTGCACAAGACTCTAATGTGATGGATAACACACACAGAGCTGTGAATTCCTGCAGTGTCAGATGTTCTGGTAACAGAATAAACTTAGGACTATACCACAGATTTCATGTTAACTAAAAACATGCATTTATGTTTTCCCCGTAGCAGCCTCTGTCTGACAGAAAATACTTTTTTATTCTGTCCCTTAAACACAAGTCAGCATAGAATCCAGTACTTTCAAAGAATCTGTTACCACTAGGACTTAGAAAAGTAGATGTTATTACAAGGATCTAGTCAGCCAGCAAGTTGCTTAGTTTAAGCATTAGGTCCTCAAAGTTCTGACCTCCTGTTTTTTTAGTGTGAGGTGCCCCTGCTCATGGCAGGGGGGTTGGAACGGGATGATCTTAAGGTCCTTTCCAACCCTAACTATTCTATGATTCTATGATTCTTTGTGAATGAAATGAGCTGTACATGAATTCATTTTTCTTCTCGACCTGCACATTTTGGACTACTTATAGATAATGCCACATCTTTTTTCTTTTACTTTGTCAAAGATGGGCAACTCTTTTGAAAGCTTTTAAGAGCAGCAAATTGCCTGAAAATACCTGTTTATGGCAGTCAGTCTGTGATCATACCTGTTAACCTGTGCTGCAGACAGACAAAATTATACATAAAAAGAGACAAGAGTTATAAGAGATTCTCACACAGCCTCTATAGACCTCTGAATATTTCTAGGCTTTTTTAGCTATTTAAATTTGAAGGTGCCTGAATTACATTGATCCATGCTGAGTTTTTTACTTTTTAGATGCTAACAGACTTTAAGGGTTCTCTAACAAAGGCTCCTATTTATTGAGAGGACTCTTTACTCCTTTAATGTCTGCTGAGGAAAAGTCCAGCCCAAAACAAGGATCATTATTTTAATCAAAATAGTGATATTTAAGAATTACATAAAAATTACTATTCCATACAAGGCTGTCACCCATAATACTTTGTTGATGGCAGCAGGTCAAACTTAAGAGAATGAATTCCTTGTTTTGCTCTTCTTGTGTGTGCAGCTTTTGCTTTACCTATTAAACAGTCTTTACCCCAATTCATGAGTCTTCTCACTTTTACTCTTCTGATTCTCTCCCCCATCCCACTGGTGGGGAAAGGGCAAGCCTTTCCTAGTGGGGCTGAGTTTCTGGCATAGCTGGAGTACTCCTAGGATGTCAACATGCAGAGGTCTTCAGCAGGCATTTTGAAAGGAGTGGATAGGTCTAACCTGAGGGTTGTAAATGGCAACACTTCACAGGACTTGTGCAGGAAGACTGATCCTGCAGCCTTCAGGGGGGGCAAAAAATAAAAAAAATGCACTTTTACTGATTCGTAATGGCAAAATACTGTGTAACTTGTCCCAAAATGTAATTACATTTATCAAGAGGGTGAGGAGGAGAGGAAATCTGCAGTGATCACATTGCAGAAGGCAATGCCATCAAGAGGTGGTGCTGTATGTTCATTTTAGCGTTAAATTTCATCTGATGCTCAGTGATGGTTGGGAAAGACGGGTGGGAAGCAAGTGCTATTCATCTACAATATGGTTGTTACAATCAAACTGTTGACCTCTTTACAAAAGCATTGCAATACTGTCTGCCCTGCTGCTGCTGGCAGAATTCGTATCGACTCTCGCTGAGAGATTTGTGCAGTGGAAAGTGTGCATCAGCTGATTTTCACTTGTGCTTCATATCAGTTGTGGCTATAAATTCAAGGTGACCTCTGAACCCTTCTTTTCAATTGAAGTATTCTACAACTTTGGTTTTTACTGTCACTGATGCAAAAACTGATCCTCTGTTATTGAGATTACATTCCACAAGCATCTTGGCTCAGTGAATCATTATATGTTGCTGTTCTACTACAAAACTTAGAGGGAGAAGGTTTTTCTTTTTTTTTAGGGATTTAACTCACTATGTTACACATGAAAACTGGAAGCTGTTATTAAAACATAATGGACATGTCATTTGGACAAGAAAACACAAACCCTTGCTTGAATCAAAGTCTTGATTGTGATACTGAGCAGTAGATTAGATCCTGTCTTATTTTGCTGAAGGCAAGTTGCCAGAACTAGCAGAAGCATTAAGTGGTCTGGAAAAATCAAGAAATAGGAGCTACAGGCTGGTCAGCCTCACCTCAACCCTGGGAAAGTGATGGAGCATATAATCCTCAATGCCATTTCTACAAACATGAGGGACAAGAAGGTGACTGGAAATAGTCAGCAAGGATGCATGGAAAGGAAATCACATCTGACCAACCTGACAGATTTCTAGTACAAAATGATTAGCTTGGTGGACAAGGTGAAAGTGTATCTTGACTATTGTGTATCTTGACTTCAGCAAAGCTTTTGACATCTCTTCATTGACAAACTGACAAAATATTGATTTGATAATGGACAGTCAGGTGGAATGAAAACTCGCTGAACTGGGCTCAAAGACTTGGCTACCCTGTAGCCCCATATCCAGTGCCTGGGCATGGACACACAATCCAGCACCATATGAACTTCTTCCCTTTTCCCTGCACAAATGCAAATATACTCTGTATCACTGGATTGTTCAATGCTTAGGCCAAAGCCCAAGAGTTTAAAAACCCTAAACTTCCACAGACTGTCTTGGAAGAAGAACTTATAATGCATGGCAATTGCAGAAGGAAAATAGGGAACAAGATGCTTCTTTCACCCCGCTTCTTAATCATATACTGAGAAACGTTAAACTTGCCTACAGAGCATGAAGATAACTGGAATGGACTGCAGATCATCTACAGAAAGAAACTGACTAAACATGTAGCTTCTTTGGCTTCATATGAATTATTCATTGGGTCAGATTAGTCTCCAAATAGCACACATGTAGCATTTTTCTCTGTGCCTACTTTAAGATTAGTGTATACTCAGCATATAGATGTGATCATGATTTCATTAGTATTCTATTTCAAATTATACTTTTATTAAAGTATTACACTGGGGGCAAAGTGAAACAGCATGCATTGCAAGGGGTAATTCTGTGCTACAAAGTATGTTTTCTGCAGTTTGCAATTTGCTTGGGTTAAAAATACATGCCGTTTGTGGAAAAGTGGGTTGTTTTGTTATATTAAGACTGTTTGAGCTGCCACAATTAACACCTGATTCTTCTAGGTCTCAAGATCAATGTTCAGGACCAAATTCTAAGAAGCAAAATTCCTTCAGTTGTGTGGCTTCTGACCTTGGCTGGCTGGCAGATGCTCATCCAGCTGCCCTCTCACTCCCTTGTCCTCTTGAGGGGAACTGAATTAAGTTTGCAAAAGGAACACAGCAGTTCAGAATATCACAGCTCAACTGAAGCGAGGAGCAGGGGACCTACATGAACAAAAATTCTACGTGCATGTGACACTAGAAATCAGGTAATGTAAAATTACACTCAGATAAAAGCCAGGATGTGCACCAACAGCTGTGATCTTAGACATTTTATGGAATCCTGTATGTGTGGCAAAGCCCTGACTACTGGATTTTAAAAATAGAGTTTCACATAAGAACTTAAGTCTCTGACTGCCCTGAATAAAAGCTTGAAAAAAGACACAAGTGTAACCATAAGTCTCAAACATCTGAAGGACCTAATTCTCATTATTGCTTAAATCTTATGACAGCAAAGCCAGCCTTATGGTTTGGAAGAAGCAGGAAGAGAAACAGAACATATGAACACATTTTTAGAGCTTGGATTACTGATACTATGTGTGCCATAACAGGCCAAGATAGCAGGTGGAAGGATGGGCAGTTTGCAATGTTATCAGAACATCTTGCTCCAGTACAAGTGCTTTGCATTGGTACAAGTGAATGTTCTTTATAGAGGATGCAACATTTATTGCTCCCATTTCAAATATGGGAACAGGAGAACAGATGAAATGTTTTGCCCCTAAGCACATTGTAGGGCAAGGACAGAGTTGGAGTCTTGAGTCCCTGCTTATAGAGACTTCATGGCAAGAGTAGTTTATGCAAACTATACTATTCAACCAGCCAATAAGTTTAACCGGAAAGGTATATTTGCAACAAAATGCTCTGATATGAGCTTTATTTCCTGCAATTAGATTTATTAATCAGAACTGGAAAATGTATAAAAATGTTCCTACAATCTCTGTGAGATATATTGCAAAATAATGTAGAAGGTAGGCATCAGTGTCTCAGCATATCCCTAGGGATCCTGAAATTAATAGCTATATATATAACTCAATTATATTCTGAATCTTAGCAATGGCAAGGGATGCTGTGTATGAGCTGAACCATATTGTTATTCTAGCAAGATATTGTCTTGTTAAAGGAAGCACAGAATTGGGTCAGCAGGCAAAATTAAGGAGAGGAGAGAGAGGGCTAGTATTATCCCTTAATCATTTCTGAAATCTCAGGTTTCTTCCTTGTGGGTAAAACACAAGGGGATAATTCTGTGAAATACAAATATTAGAAGACCAGTGGATCCTTCTTGCTTTTTGTCTTCCAGTTCTGAATGTACCTTAAAGCTTGTGGACAGTCTCCTGCCTGTCCCTCCCCGCACTTCTCTTGCTCTCATCAAATGGCAGGTCCTGCGGGATGGAAGAAGTGACATGAAGAATGGCCTTGCAGACTCCCCTGCAAGGTGTCCCTTGCAAACACTAGCCTGAAACCTGCTGGTGGAGATAGAGGCTTTGCAGGGTCAGTAGAACTGGGTGATAAAAGAATGGTACTACCATTCCTTTCACCCCTTATGTTCCTCTGACACAGCTTACTTGAGTTCTCTCCAGAGAAAGAAGTCATCAGAATAAGGGAATCTTCTGCAGTGCTGGAACACTTCACATAACACTGAACTGTCAGTTAGTGTGTTACAAAGGAGGAATTGTGTGCCACTTAGCATCTGTATTGAAATGAACCATTCACTTCAGCAGATGTAACAATAGGTCTATAACAATTTATTTTATAAACATAAAATTCTGCCATACAGGATCTGTTAGCACATCCTTCACTATGCTGTATCAGCTTGAACCTTAAGGGTACTTCATACATTAGGGGAAAAACTGTGTAACAGGACACCTGAAATGGTGTTCATCATTCTGAATTTGAAGTCACAACACAGCAGCCTGGGTGACATCAGTTACTGGCCTTGATTTCTTTCCTCACCAGGCTCACCATCACATAGAAAACTGACTATCACATCAACTAAACTGTAAGCATTCAGCTGAGATTTTCATTTTTTACTGGAGTCTTCTGAGCTGTTTGGTTTTCTCCCTCTGCAAAGTGGGATAGGAATGAAAGTAGGTGACATGCCTGTAGTGAAAACACAGCAGACAGTAAAAGATTTCTCAGTTAGACAGCATTTTTGTCATCTAATCCTATTGAATTATCTGAACAATAAAACCATTTTAGTGGGAGGAAATAAAGGACTGCTATTACAGTAACCCAGTTATCCTTCCATAAATTAAAAGTAATAAAAGTACATGATATTGCAATAGTTACAACACGATATTCTACTTCTGGGAGTCCTCTGAGATAAAAGTAGATATTTTCAATTGGCTCTGTTCTTCCAAAGATTAAAAACATTATATATAAATTAAAGTCTATACTTAAATAAAAACATAAAATCAAATTCTGCATTGAAAATCCATTCATGTGGCAAACAAGGAATGGTGCTTCCAGTTGCTACACCTATTTGCTTTCCTCTCGATATATCAGCAGGCTGTATACACTACTCTGTAAATGAAGCAATGATTTGTTCATCTTTTTCTGTTCTCCAGGCAAAACCACCATACTAACTTCTAAACAAGGCAACAAAAGATTCTGATACTTCAAGAGCATGCAACTACCTTTTACTCACTAACCCATTTACAATATATATAACCATGTGCAAAACACCCTAGGAATGACTGGAAGACAAGTAGCTGGGAAAAGATTCTGCAGAGTCTGTATTTGTAAAATCTGTCCAGCTATGTTGGATAAAAGGCATTAAATATGGTACTCACAACTTATGGATGAGTCCTGCCAATACTGTGCAGTATTATTGTATCTTTTTTGTGGTTCATGAATGAAAGGCCATGAAGAAATGAGCAATTTGCTCTTGGAAAACCCAGCTGTTCATGTTTGCACTGCAAGAACTTGTGAATGAAATCATTGTTCTGCTAAGAAAAAAAAAAAGGAATACCTTTTAACTGGTTCATGATTTCTTCCTATTTACAGTTATAAATTATCGGAAGAGCATATCCAACACTAAGATATTGAGGATTAAAAAATCCCAGCTGCTGTTATTGCTGCAGGAGTTAGAAACTAAGCTTGAGGATCAGGCACTGCAATTCCTTTTATCAATGAGTTTCTGCTGGAAGAAGGGAGTCGCGTTATTATTTTAGCTCAGCTAGAACTTTTTGTTTGTTTGCTTTGTTTTCTTCAATACTCTATGGATTTAAATTTAGGAGATTAAAAATTCATGCAAGCTCTCTTGCTTCAGAAACTTTAAAGTAGAAACCAGTTCAAGTATTGCAGAGTATTCTTTTTATTCCTCAAAACCAACAACTTACTGTTATTCCCAAAAATGAAAGTAATTTTTTCTGCAGGCTATTTCAGAAACATAAAGCAAATATCTCTTTCATGCTTTCTTTAGAAGGACATAAATAAAGCCAGCAGAAAATAGAAGCAATTGGAATATATAAGCTATTTAGAGATACTTGTTTAATCTCAGTAATTACCTATATAGTAGAAAGAGGATTTGTTAGAAAGGGCTATTCTTTCTATTTACTACTTTAAAGAGTTTGCTCAGATGTGCTAGACACAGTATAAATGACCTAACTGCTCTTCTGTCAAAATTGTACCAAGTAGAGAGCATGGTCAAGCAACAGACATTTTCTACATAGCAGACAGAGCTGATGAGTGACTCTGGGGTAAATTTTGTTCATTCACTTGTATATGGTAATATGTATATGGTAAGATGACACCAGAAATCAACCCTGTCAATGATTTTCTGAATAGCATTTCTTAAAGTGGTTATGGAATTCAGCAATCTTGAAAAGCTGCATTTTAACACCATGTTCTCTTTACATTTTTGCTGTGTTTTGGTTTTTTTAGTGAAATCATATACTATTTCAACACACACTTACTCTTTCACTCTCTCAATGGACATCCCATTAGCTTGGAAAAGTCAGATGAAGTTGAGAATCCCACCTGTTCCCAGAGAGCAGAGATAAGATTCAGGGGATTGAAATGGACACGGCAGGACATGGCACTTGGCTGTGCAAGTTCTAGATCACTTCAGGCAAACTTAATACATTCCAGTGCCTAAAGGAAAAGAACATGAATGATAGTCAGCACCATGGTACTTTACTGACAGCAGTAACCTAGCTTTGGAAATGCTGGTCTTACTGGCTGACAACTTTCTAAGCAGTTTTACCCCTAAGGAATTTTGTCTTCAACGTGACACCTCATGTGAATCCTTAATGAAGGACATAGGGCGTATAGAACCAGGTTGTAAGCATGCAAGACCAGCTGGCATACCTGAAAGCAAATCTGAAGCTAGTTCCAAATTTGATAGTCACAGATGTCATATCAGGGCATGACCTCTTTCCAGGCTTCTGAATTCAACAGAGATTAGATAAAGGAACACCTTTATCACAGCTTTCTATTTATGAACTTGGCATATTGGCATAACTAAGTGTATGAAAAAGGGAAGGGATCTTTCCAGGAATGTAGCAACAACATCCACTCTTCTCCACACATTTCAGAGGGATTAAGAAAAGATGTACTTTTGACCTAGGAGAAAGACTGGAGTGAGAAAGCATGGGCACACTGGAAGTGAGCAGGTAGGTACTGGCAGTGACTTGCTTCTGTAAGGGGCAGTTTCATAGATCAGTAGCAACTGCCCTTTCAGACAGATACTCCAAAAACCAAACAAAAAACCTCAACAAGTTTTCTGTATTGAAAACTTGACATCCCAAACCTTAAGCTCTCTGTGTCTCAGTTCAAATGAGGTAAAAGTGTCTTACCTACCCATCTCAAGAAGTTGCTGTGTAAAGCAAATTAACATGTTATATTTTTGGAGGAACTCAGATAAGACTCAACAAGCACTAAGGCAAAAGTCCACAAGGAAATTAAGTTTCAAAAGCAAAAGCTGAAGAGATAAAAATGCTCTACTGGGACACACATGGAACAGTCATTTGTTAGCTACCTCTAACCCCAGCAATTCCAGTTAGGCAGCACTTCTCACAAAGATCAGCTAACAGCAGAGGGGTGGTGGGATTCCTGTGCCTTAGAGGCTATTCTCAGCACAGGAGAGGAGATGCTGTAGTGAGCATTGATGACTATTGTGGTTTAAACCCAGACAGAAACTAAGCTTTACACAGCCATTCTTTCACTCTCCCTGCAAGATGAGGGAGAGAATTGAAAAGTAAAAGTGAGATAACTCTTGGGTTGAGATAAAGACAATTTAATAGGTAAAACAAAACCTGTACACACAAGCAAAGCAAAAAAAGGAATTCATTCAGCACCTCCCCTCAGCAGCCATGTCCAGGGAAGCAGGACTCTGTCATGTCTAATGGTTACTTTGGAAAACAAACGCCACTACAAATGTCCCCCTCTCTCTTCTTCTTCCACCATTTTATACGCTGATCATGATGACATATGGTCTGGAATATATCCCTTGGGTCAGTTGGGTCAGCTGTCCTGGCTGTGACCCCTCCAAACTCCTTATGCATCCCCAGCCTGTTTGCTGGTGCTGTGAGGCGAGGAGCAGAAAAAGCCTTGACTCTGTGTAAGCAATGCTTAGCAGTAATGAAAACATCCCTGTGTTATCAACACTGTTTCCAGTACAAATCCAAAATACAGCTCCATTCTAGCTACTATGAAGATAATTAACTCTATCCCAGCCAAAGCCAGCAAAATGACCTTGTGCATTTCAACCAAGAGTGGTTTTCAGGCTCTGGTCTCCTAATGTCAGTCCGTGTTTTGAGGCGGACTGAAAGACACAGACTCAGTATGTGATCTGACTAAGTCATTTATTCCTTTTTTCTTGTCCTTTTTATAGTTACAGACAAGGATCTTGACTATGCAGCCAAACAGGATGTTCACGTACTCGGCAATCTCACCTCCTCAAGAACATGCAAGCATTGTCCCAGTGGAACAAGAACTCATCAGTTCTGCCCCAGTGGTCTGAGAAGAGATCAAGTCAGCACAAAAACCACACTCTCTCTCACACACTCCTAGACACGCTTCTTTTGCAAACACAACTGTGTACCCTTGAATTCCTGATAGTGATTCCTGATAGCCAGGAACCCATTATTATTTATAATCTTGTTTGCTTTTAGAGAGGCCTGACAGAGACACGACTGCATGTCTTCAATTTTTAAGCATTCCCACAGTGTTTCACCATGCCACTGAGTCCTCCTCACAATCACTGTTTTCCCTTGTATCCATGCTTCAGGCTTTTATGCCAGCCTAGGTCTTCTTGACAATACTACTTCCTGTAACAGGGTAAAAACCACTGAGAAATGTTTTGAAGTGAAAAGGGATGAATCTCCTACTTAGTTTTGATAGTATATCTGAAAATAGTTATTATTTTTCCTTCCTACCATTACTTATTACAACATAACAGCTTTTCATACTATAATTTTACATCCATTTTCCCTAAACATACTCCTGCCTAATTTTTTTGTTTATCTGTATTTGCTTGGAAGTATTTTTAACATCCTAAAACAGGCCAATTGGCACCAAGTCAGCACAACTCAATTCATTTCAGCTTAATCCTGCCAGTTCACACAAGCTGAGAATCTGGCCCACTGTGATAGGAAATTAAGTTGTTTTTTTTTTTTTTCTCAGTGGAGGCTGTCACCCACAGTCCTTTTAGAGACAT
>NDXB01006206.1:57392-69715 GCA_002631895.1 Agapornis roseicollis | reverse complement strand
GTGGTTGGTTGGGTTTAAACCACGACATAGACTAAAATAATAAACACAGCACTGATACCTGTTGAATTTGAACATATTTTGAGAAACAAAACCTGTCTTCACTAATGTCTTATAGGATCACTTGATGCAAATAAACCTGCAGTATCTAGTTTACAAACATTTTGGACCAAAACCTCAAAGATAACATTTGTTATCATTGCTTGAATGGAAATTGGATGACCTTTCTTAAACCATTACATCTATACAGTATATAAACTCCTAAGGCCCATCTAGTCTTCAGAGACTGAGTTTTGTTATGATGGTATCATTCCTCCTCCCAAAGTTGTGTCATCATGTTTGCAGCATTGCAGAACAACGTGCTTTGGGTTAGTTTGGTTTGTATGTCGCAATATTGCCGTATTACTGATGTCATGGCAGTCTGATGTGTCATGAACACACAAATTGCATAGAAGGAACCTCAGATGTGGCATTTCCTCCAACAAGCTCTGCCTCTCTTTATCAGTTTTATCCAGCTCCAAGCTAAGCACTTGTAGTACTTTTAGTTCCATGCTTATTGGCCACTTACTGCTTAATTTAAGCAATGTGTGAGAGCTGGTATAAAAAGCATACAGGTTGCTTTACCAAAGTAGCTAATTCTGCACTGGTAGAGTATGGCTATTCAGGATCAATCAAGAGGAAGGAGCAGTATGTAAGAGACTTCTGCAGGGCTCCTACCTGGTGGAAGAGAGGAGGTAAGTCTCTTGGAAGTGAATGAGCAAAATTGGCAGAGGTTCCAACATAATTTTGCAGGGGCAATGGACCTTTTCTGATTAGGAAGGGATTTCCCTGATCTGAAGGGGGAGAAAAATGCTTATGCCTGATTTAAAGGAGTGTATTTTTTCCTCTGTAATGGCTTGGATTCCTCTGTTCTGTTTGGTTTATGGAAGTAAAAGATTTTCTTTTTTTAATTAAAGCAGTTGTTGGAGTGTTTTATCTAGGCTAGAGGAAAATCAGATCATCCTGTATCTGATACTGAATGAAAACACAGTAGCTGTGCCCAAAAGATAATCTGAAGCTCTTTATAAAATGGCTGGGAGAGAAGGGTGGAAGTTTACTAACAGTTTATCAGACCCTGAGGCAGCAGCAGTAATTCTGTTTGGCAGAAGCACTACAGAGATTCACCTTGCCAGCAATTGAAGAAGTAGGAACTGAGACTCCAAAGAAAGCAGCAAGAAGACAGTGGCAATCCTTGCTACTTTTTCCCATCTCTTCAAAATCAAAGACCACAGTAAAAGCAGTTGTATAAAAGCTTGTGTAATGGTCCACTGAATCTAGGCCTGAAGATGACCTAAAAGTCCTTTCTAAGGAGCCTTGAGCAGTTGTCTGGAGTATAAAAGTGGCTTTGTTACAAGTGGGCCACCACTGGTATGAGTGGGTCCTGCAAGTGGCCAAAGAAATGGCTTGAATCTTGGCTGTAATCTAGATGTTAATTTACTATGGGTTTCCATACCTGTGGATGGGAGAATGGAAACCTGCTGAAAAGAACTGCACTGTGCTGATGGGGTCTGTCAGCTTTTTTGCTCTCTCCTCTGTCAATAAGGACTTTGTTGAACTGGACCAGAGAGGACAGTGTAAAGGCTTCAGGTGCAGATTTAGGCTTTTAAAGTCCACAATGGTCCTTACGAAATGAAATCATAGCACTGAGCTCTGCTGCACTGTAGACAGTGGCCACAAGACTCCTGAAAACATCCTCTGGAGCTGGAACTGAAGGGAACCAAGCTCAGTCTTGATGTCCGAATCTGAATGTCTAAAACAGCACTAAAATGTTGTATTTTATTTATATATATCAAAAATATATACTATAAATAATTTGTTGTTGTTGTTATTGGTTTTGTTTATATCCTGTCTGTAATATGGGNACTGAAGGGAACCAAGCTCAGTCTTGATGTCCGAATCTGAATGTCTAAAACAGCACTAAAATGTTGTATTTTATTTATATATATCAAAAATATATACTATAAATAATTTGTTGTTATTGTTTTTGTTTATATCCTGTCTGTAATATGGGAGGTCACACAAGCTTCTGTGGTCTCTTTCCTATGGGTTACAAGAAGAAAGGCAGCCCTTGGGGTACACCAGTTCTCTTCCAGGGCAGAACAAGGGGCTGCAAATCAGTGCAATCCAGTCCAGTCTTGAGTGAAAAAGTGAGGTTTCTTTTCTTCTCTTAGGTTTCCTCTGTTAAAAGTTCATGCAACGGAGTTTGTTATTGATGTGCAATTCTTAAATTTTGGTCTGAATGAGTAATAGCTGCTGTCACTTTTGCTCATGGAAACCAAATTCTCTGCTAAATGGCAGTGGCTGCAATTCTGGAGTTTTGGAGAACTTCAGCATTCTTCCTGAAGAGATGGTACAAGACTGATGTTAGGTTATTGACATGGCAGGTATAGTGCAGAGAGATACCATGTCAGCTCTCCTACACGGAAAACACATCTCTTCAGAGAGAAATGTATCCTTTGTACAGCAGGCAAAAGCTAGACAGCTAGTTCTGATGTATGTTCATAATCACGCTGAAAAGAAACCACATTAGTTAACATCATGGCTACTCACATTTGCTGTGCAGAAATCACTTCTAGATTCTCCGTGACTAGGGAACACAGGAAAAAACAGATTTTCTAGTTAATCTTATAGCAGGTGGTGCAGTCTCCTTATGTTGGCTACTAACACTGACCAGGGTGTACTCTTCTATGCTGATTTCCAGAAGTTGAATACATCAGCTTAAATGTCATAAATATAGCGTATGTATATCCAGCTCCTTGTCTTCATGTATTAGAAGGCTGGTGAAAGCCTAGCACACATTAGTATTTTAGCATGAACTTTTAGAACAAGTCTTCCAATGAAAGTATGGTTATCACAATCTTTACAAAATAAAAATCAGGCTCTATCACAATGTTGTTTAAGAAGGATTTGCCCATCTTTCTCATACCTTGGTTGCTAATTAGCCACATTAACCTTATGTTTGAGCTGAAAGGGATTCTGGCCTCTGTTTTAGATTTACAGATGTTCTCAGTATGTTATTGTAAGCTTTGACATGGTGATCTACATCATTTCATAAGCTGCATACCAAACTAGTGGGCAGTAATCACTGAATCACCTGTGGCGGTAGTCTCTTTCCATTATACCAGTCAGCTGCTGAATTCAATGAGCACCAAGTTTTAGGATATACCTTGGAGGCTTGGATGACTCAAATTGTCTGAAGTGAAGAACATCGAAGGCACTTCTCCTAATCAAGTAAACTCTCTCATAAGCTGTGCTAGCAGGCAGCTCAGAGAATATACTGGTCAGCTGCCTTCTCAGAGATCAGTCTTTGCAAGGTTGAGTGCATCCTGTATTCTAAAGCCTGGGTTTCTTTGTAAAGTTTATTTTTCTATGGGTACTTTTGAATAGGGTTTCAAGGCAGTATTGTGGGAAGACTGAAAATGCATTGCAAGGTATCTGAACTGTATTTTTATGTGAACAATAGGGTACTAATTTCATCATGAGAATGGCCTACATTTAACTACTTTTCTCTTGAAGCTTCACTTTCAATAGACCATGCATTTGCAAACTGTAAGCCATCGAGCTCTTGGAACTCATTTAATTTCAGGCATTTACGATATACCACCATCCTAGTAATGTGTTTTATCTACTAAGTATGTGTCTTCTCAGCAAAGCTACATCTCTGATTTCACTTACAATTGCCCCTGAGGGTACAAAGAAATAGCCTGTCTGCTCTGGGAGAACAGTATTGAGAAGCTGGGATTCCCAGGGCTTAAGCAGGGTCCTAGCAGGAGAAATGGTGACCAGCCAATACAAGGATGGAAACAGTTTCTCAGGAGAGTCTACCAGAGAGTGCATGGTAGAAGGAGGCTTTCCATGAAGTACCTCTGCTCCAAGTGAGGACAGCTGCAGAGCCAACTATTTTAGTATTTAATATTTGTTGTGGTTTAACCCCAGTCAGCAGGTAAGAACCACACAGCTGCTCACTCACCCCTGCAGCAGGATGGGGAAAGAAGTGAGAAAACTTGTGGTTTGAGATGAAGACAGTTTAATGGGAAAAACAGGACAAAAATAATACTGCTGATAATATTAACAATAATAATGACAAGGATAATAATAAAAGAATCAGAATATACAAAACAAGTGATCCACAATGTAGTTGCTCACCACTCACTGACCAATGCCCAGCCAGTTCTTGAATAGCAGCCCCTGGCCAGTTTTTCTCATGGTTTACATGTGGAACACGATGTCACAAAGTATGGAATATCCCTTCGGTCAGTTGGGGCCAGCTGTCCTGGCTGTGTCCTTTCCTAACTCCTCGTGCACCTCAGCCTACTCACTGGCAGAGCATGAAAAGTTGAAAAGCCCTTGACTAAGTTTAAACACTACTTAGTAACAACTAAAACATTGGTGTGTTATCAGCATTATTCTCCTACTAAATATAAAACACAGCACTGTAGCAGCTACTAGGAAGAAAATTAACTCTATCCCAGCTAAAACCAGGACAGTATTTAATATTTAAAGCCAAGCTTAATATTTAAAAGGGAGCTGGTTTAAAAGCTGTAATGAAAGACAGCTGTGGTAGTTACTTATCTAAGGTGTAAGGGAACCAGTTGGGATGAGGTTAGTCTCACTGTGTTTGGCAGATGGTAGTATCCCATAATCATTGCACATGTTGATCCGCACCTTTTAATAAGACAAGACTATATTTATATTAAGTGTAACATTAAGATGTTAGGCAATATCAGAGGGGCACCTTCTAGAGAAATTCATTCATCTTCTTTAAATCCTATCAATATCTACACTGAAAAGTAATTTTTCATAGTAGTTAAGGGGCCTATTATGTGGTAGGTCCTGCTGTATATAATGGATCCTAACATAAAGTGGGTTTTAGTGATGGCTAAAATTGCTTGAATTTGGTCTGAATTCGTGCAAAGTAGCCAAGCCGACACAGATAATAACTAACTTAGTTGAAACTGGAAGTCATGTTTCTCATCCTTAGCAGATGAACTACCAGGAATGCAGGATGATTATTAGACTGAGTTACTGAGTTTCTTCTTATTTCAGCTACTTTACTTAAGCATTTGGGGTGTCTTTGACACACATGTGTTCTAAACATTTATTTGATAGTGTTTGCTCCTCAAATACTGACTCCAAAGGGGTCAGTCCCTCCTACAGTTCTACTGCTAGTTGTCACAGTGCTACATTTATCCTGGGTTTATGAAGGTACACTGACAATAGCTGGCTGACTTACACACAAAAGGTATTAGGGTTTCTACACAGTCAGAATGATATCCAAATGCTGAGCAGTCACTTACTTTGAAGTGACTAAAAACATTTACTGGCTACATGAGATGTCCAGCAAATATTGTAGGTAGTGTCAGCCTTCAGGGCAAGTCTTCCTGTGTAGAGGAAGATAAAGTGGTCTTTAATGTACATCATACTATCTCTAATTTTAATTATTAAGAGTATTTTAATGATGATTTTAGTGATAAACACTGCTGAAATGAGGTGTTGTGGTTGAAAGTCATGGATGACTGTTACAAATAATAGTGTCTCATGTCTAATGATCTAATCTGAAACTCAATGAAATTATGAGGTTCCTTTGTCAAATTAAAGCGACTTAAAAAAGAAACAGAACAAAACAATACTATTAAAATGGAACCTGTGAAAAAAGGAGTATTTTTATAGCTTTTGTCTCAGGACATCTTTCCTTCAAATGAGGCTGACTGCATAATAGCACTGTGAAAGGCAGGTAATTGCTACTTCAGCAATAGAACAGCAGGAATGCTTGAAACTCCTTCCTCTATGTGATTTAGCCAGTAGCTGAAACAGATTAATTCTCTACCTTAATGTTTCTTTTGGACTCTGTTTGGCTGACTTCAATTTTACCAACCCCCAAAATTAATACCTGGGAGACTTCCCTCTTTTTGCCCTTAAATAAATCATTGTTTGTGAGTTTTGTTCTCTTTTCAGCCTCCTTTTAACTTCTGCCACACTCAGAGCTCAGTGACAATGATAGGTGCAGTAACACCTGCCAAGATAGAGCAGAGAAGGCTTTCAACCACTGCTGTTAGAGTTCCTTCTCCTCAAAAAGCCAAAAGCCATTTTGAGATGGGCAATAATCAGTTGTGTAGGGTGAAGGAGGTAGGCCAGTTGCAGTATCAAGTAGGAGACCAGAAATATTAGCTCATGAACCAGAAGTATACTTCACTAATACTGCACTGCACCTAGGACTACATCCAGGCTTAGAAGGAAGACACCTTTTGGGTAGAGGCTGATTCTTCCAGCAGGCTCCCATACCCATGCCAATACTTCCTGCTGTGCGAATGGCTGAAGAGCACTCTGCATATAAGCTACCTTGCACAATTCCACACTCTTTTTCTTGTCTTTGCAATGAGAATGTGGATGAGTGGTTGCTGAGAGTCCATAAGGATGTAAAAGTGCTCTTCCCTTTAGAGCACCTATATTGTAAAACACGAAGATATTATAACATTATCTGAATAATGAGAAAAACAGTAGTAGTAGAATGAAAGCCATGGCTTGCCTTGCTGCTATAAGGTAGGCTGCAGCCCACAGTAGCTTGAGGAAATGACCACCATAGTCATTATGATGTTCTGAGACAAAGTGGATGGAAATTTTTCTTTCTATCAAGTAAGAAAGCAGCCTGCTATTTGCAGTAGTGCTTAAAGCAAAGGCATGCAAACACTTGCTCATCTGAACTGTGAAATGAATACATTACACTTAGCCTCTGAGATTCAGTACTGAGCTGTTCCCTGTATTTAAGATGAAGACATGGATTTACTAACACCAGAGTGCTGAGCAGGAAGGAGCACACCTAAATGTCACCTGAGTGTCTGGGCTGTGAGCCTTCTTTTCCACTGGTTCACTAATATTTGGGCATCTTTTCCACGCACAGAGGATTGCAAGCAGGAGTATACAGGTTTTTGAGTACACAGTGATTACCCATTGGTGAAAGCACACACAAGAAAGCTAGGTTCAGTGTGCCTAGCATGCAAGCCCCAGCACCCCAGGGTGACATGTTCTTGTTGGCCACACAGTTGTCAGTCATGCAGGAAAACACCAGTCGTTGTTGCTCTTTGGAGCAGGCTAATCCTCTGTCTTGATTAGTTGCTGTCTTCTACCTTCTGTCTTTTTTCCTCAGTTTTCTAACTTTCTCATTAGTGGTTTTCTCTTGAGGCCTTGAGTTAATAACTAATATGAGCCAACAATTCAACTTTTTGTTTGTGTGTGTGCTTTTCTTATCTTGCTTGGCTGCCTCACTGCCTGACAGCAATATTCTTCAGTAAAGCCCCACATCCTAATTAATTAATTGGACCCTGGGATGTGGGCTATTGTTTATGATCTTTGGAGAGGACGTGGCATTTTAGCACAGCTATTCTCAAACTGTTACTGGTTGCTCCATTAGGGGCTTGGGGAATACATCTCCTAGTAAGGGAAAGTGGCCCATCCCTAGGGAGCTGCTGGGAGATGAGTAGAGGAGGGAGAAAAGCAAGAAGATGGCTTGGGAACATAGCCAGGAGGTGAAGAAGTGCTTAAAAGGTTCTCTCCGATTGAGGTGATAGGCAGCACCAAGAAGTGTGACTGAGGCAACCCATGGATTTTGAAAGCTGTTGATAAAAGATGCCTTCTCTTGTTCTCTCTGGTCCGGGTGTCCCTGCTGAGGGGTACTGGTTTGGCTTGCAGCAGTTACAGACTTCTGCTTCCGTTCTCAGCCTGGCTGTTAGGAGCACTCTTGCTCCTTTCTCTCTTTGCTCTCTCCTTGCCATGTCCCCTGCTGAGCTTGAGCCAGCACTCCCCCTGCACCTATGTAAACCAAAAGCAACTCTTACGTGGGAAGTACACCCAAAATACAGAACCTGCTTATGGTGAGGGGGATGCAGAAAAGGAATCTGAGGACTGCTGGCTCAGTGCATCTTCTCCCACACTGCTGAGGAGGAAGTGGCACTTCTCTGCATCTCAAAATAGCATGGCAACATTTGAATGCCCAAATGGCACTGTGCGTATATATGACAGGGGTTTCTCCTTTGCACAGGAAATACCTCTGTAGTGGCCGAGTCATGCCAGTACCTGGCTGGCTCCCAGAGGAAGAGCTGGAGAACCTATGGGGACAGAGGCTCACTCTGAAGAAATCACAGGTAGCATCCATCCATCTTCTCTGGCCCTTCTCGACAGTTGTCCAGCCTGTCAGCCCTGCCTAGCAGTGACCTAGGTGTAAATATTTCAGTGCACTGTGATTGATAAGCTCCCACTGTCCTTTGGGGTGGTGCTCAGAGGTGCTCCCTCCATCAGATGGAGCCTTAGGTCTACCTCCTGTTGTCAAGTGATCATCCATACAAAACCTAATAACTGGGAAGCCTGTTATTTTGGCTGATGGTTTTCACTTGTTATCTGACAGAATATGTTGATGGGTCCCTCTCGTTTTCTGGAGTTCCCTCTCTGCTGTTCTTTTGGTGGGCTTTTGCTCTTGGTTGGTTTTTTTATCAGACTTCAAACTCTTCACTTGTTCTACTCTTCCAAGTATTTTCTGGTTGCTTATCTAGGTTCCAATGAATAATGGTTTTGAAGGGGTGAAACTCTGTGTTTTCTATCTCCTTTCTAGTCAGACAGTTAAATACTACTGCAATAGGTTTCTTACACTGAAATGAAGTGTGGGAGAAATGGGAGATCAAGACAGTTTCTTGAGCTTTTATACAACAGTAATCATTATCTTTGACCTCCTACCTAAATGCTAGAATTGAATGAAAACAGCCCTTGCTATGAAATTACTTTTCCTCAGTTGCAAACTTAATCAGCAACTTAACTATAGCACACAGATTCTTATAGTTGGTTAATTTGGCACTCTGGCCAGTTTAAATGGACCATGTGGGTTAAACACAAAGTATGTTTAAAACAATGGTTCAGACAAGAAACGGCCAAATTCAGGCTTCCCATGCAATTTTAATATCGCCCTCTAGTGAAAGCATATGCTGATACAGCAATATTGTATCATAAAGCTGCGAATCACCGCATCCTTATGGGAAAGGTAGGAGTCAGAAAGGAGATTACTGTGAGCCAGAGAGAGGTAATCCTGTGCCTTAGAATAAGCCAGTTTAGTTTTTGACATCTAGAATGGATTGAGAAACTTAAACAGGTATGAAATGACATAGAAAATTCTAGTACATGCACTTAGTAAATCATTGCTTCAGTGAGATAAAAACGTTTACCAGCTTCATATTTCATTGTTTCTGGATGCTGATCTGTGCCTGTGATTCCAAGACATCTAAACTTAGCATCTGCTTAGCTGGGTATGTATTTAAATAGCTGGTTAGACTGTGATGATTCTCCTTCCCCCTTTCTGTGCTGTATCTTTCTCTAATGTCATTGACATGCTTGGGAAGAGTAGAGAAAAACAATGTTGTTATCACCTTTGAAAAAGAGAGATTAGAGTTTTTGTCTGACACACCATGGAAAACTGATTAGTGAAATAGCAGAGTAAATTCTGTGTAAAGCTTTCTCTTTTCAGCATCTCTGCACGTTCCTCCCACAATGTGGAGCTCTCTCACCAGTGAAATGGGAAGATGGCTGGTAAATCCTAAACTTGTACTGAGGAGCAGCACTATGCTAAAGTCTTGGGTGGTAGGCCGTCATTTTTGGATGGAAGTATGATTATTAAAGAGGAGAGTACCATTGCATCAGAGCATCATTACATCGGAGCATTGGTTAACACTTTTCTTCTAATGCCTTAAATGTTTTTCTATTGACTTAGTGAAGGAGATGTAATGTTTAAGACAAGCAGTCAGCTGCAAACCATCAGGTGAATACTTCCGGCAGTCAGGGTTGCAGGCCTTGGTTCCCAGGATCCCTTTCCCTTCCTTGCCCAACACTGAACTGGATTTTTATAAGTTATGGCTCATTCAAGGGCAAGATGTTGGAAAGCTAAGAAGCTCAAATATACAGTCAGCTCTTATGAAATATGCAAAACCCAGGAATGCATAGCTGACAGTAACACTTTCTGTTTCTTTCAGAGACATAACTGATTTGAAATCCTTTGCAGCTAAGGCAAGAGCTGACTCCAAACCCTGACAAATCTCATTCATAAGCTATTTCAGAATACTTAGGCCAGTGGCTGTCTTTGTACTACAGGGTTTACTGTACCTGTATAGACTGATTATACCAGTGTGTAGTTTCTCCCCTCCTTCATGGCAATGGAGGGAAAAGGTGCTGAAATATTTTGGCTGTTGTACAAGTCTTGATATATTTAATCTGTACTATGTGGGTACGAAAATGGAGAACACTGGTATGAGTATGAAGTAGTATCCCTGTGACAGAATTATTTTTAACTTGCCTATGCTTCAACGTGGAACTATTGCATGTTGCATACCTATGAAGAAGCCATGTCAGTGGGCAGCAGGGAGAAAAGCTGCCTTTTTACCTCCTCCCCAGCTACTGAGCTTTGGCCATGCTACACTTCTTTGGCAGAGAGGCAGGAGAGACCCCATGGTTCAAAGGACACATTTTTCAGGTCCTTTTAACATGGCTGACCCAGCAGATCTGAGGCTAGCTGATCTTGCTCCACTACACCACAGGTTTACCCAGGAGCCCTTTGGCATGTTAAATTCAGGAAGAGGGACATTCAGCATCGTTTTTGGCTGACTCATTGTCTCTGATCCACAGAGAAAGGTGTGGCCTCTAGACAGCCTGTGCATGGTCATACAGCCATGACATTCAACATCTTAATCCTGTGACTCTCCATATCAAAACACAATGCTACTTGTACCTACCATTGTATTTTAAGGAGTACCATTTATGTGAAGATAGTGGAGCCTACAGGTTGTTATTTACATTGCATGTAGACCAAGACAATTGTGAGTTAGATATTTTATGTTCAATTACCCTACTAATGCTTAATTCAGTAAAATTTATTCAAAGGATTTCTCATTCACTAGTAGTGGGGTATAGTTCAGATGGGGCATAAACCCTTAGAGGTATCTGTGAGAAGGGAGAGGTCTGGAGGAGAACAAAAGACGTACTTGTTACTCTACTAAAAGAGCTTGAGGGCTTCCCAATGCCTGCTGCCTCATAGGGCTTTTGTTCTGTTTTCAAAAGTGGTACTTTTGTGAATAATCTTTATGAAAACAGAAAGGAGTGTTCCTAATTCTACCACTCACTGTGTTAAGTGCTCACTAATGTGCAAGATGCTTATGATCTAGTCTATGCTAAAAAAAACCCCTAATCAGCTATGCAGTCTTTCATGTAATTGTTAAGATGTGTGCTAGGTAAACACTTTACACTTTCTTGTAACTTTGAATGAGGCATTTCAGCTCAAATTTCTCATTTTTGGTCTCAACTCAAGGGAGACAGAATTAAAGGGTCATATTTTTTGATACAGATTTCTGTACTGAGAATTTAGCTGTATGCAATATTACTGTGATGTAATTTCTGTGTTAAAGAAGACCTGTCTTTTTAAGGAGTTAAGGCTTAAGTTGTTAATGACATTGAGACCAAGTCATATATATATGTTTCCTTAGAGTAGTAACCTATGTGCAAATATATGTATAGCCTGTTATTTCTAAAGCCTAAGGGGAAAGAAATTAAGGGAAGAAAGTGTCAAGCGGGAATTCCCATTTGCTCAGGTTTCCTTCGGGCCGTTCCCTGGAGCTCAGAACACAGGCAGAAAGAAGGAGACAGGAGGCAAAAGGCAGGCTGGGTTCGATGACAATTAATCATCCCATCCCTGCTCAAGGACACTTTGCTGCCAGTAAATGTCGAAGCTGAATTCTCTCTGCAGCACTTGCTTGCCTGTTGAGAAGCAGGATTTGCAGGAGATTTGCTTTTAGTAAAGGAGCGGATGCTGCTGAGAACGGACATGCTGTGACTGGCTAGATCTATCTATAGAAGAAGCTAAAAACAGCACAGGCAGGTGGGTCTCTGACAGCACAACATGGGAGAACCACACTGTCTCAGAGAGCAGCCAGTTATGGCTTGCTGCTACTTACTGGAAGGTGGAGTCAGCACATGTCTCTAATAGCCCTTTCCTCCAGTGGAAGAATAAAGCTTGAGGATAATCCCTGCCAACACAGGCAAGAGTCCTTTTCCTCACAAGTAGACTTGACCCCCACCAAAAGCCAGTTCCTGTGAAATTGTTGTATAAGTAGATGACTTGCAAATGGGACCTACCTGGCTCAGAGGCATTAAGTAAAAAGGAGGAAATGCTTGCTCCATTTAGGTCATTCCTTCTTTTTTTTTCCTCAAATACTAAGTACAAACAGAAGTTGATTTTATTTCTTTCTTTCTTTTTTTTTTTT
>NDXB01006206.1:46316-57271 GCA_002631895.1 Agapornis roseicollis | reverse complement strand
TTTTTTTTTTTTTTTTTTTTTTTTTTTTTTTTTTTAATCCCTCTGGAATAATTATCTTCTTTTTTGGACTGTAAAAGGAGCTGGTTGCCTCTGAAAGGATGGAGGTAAAAAATGAACTCATCCAATGACATTAGTAAGCCTAACGTTGACAAAGGCACTGAATCATTTGTTTTCCTTCTCGCAGTGGTACATATAAATCAATAATTATATTTTTTGGCTCAATCTCTAGTGTGATGAAGTAGGAGCAGTATCTGATGCTGTGGAAAATGCACTGCATTATGGCAACAACTGTAAGTTCAAGGAGCATGAACTGTGAACAAAAGGCAACCACAGCTTTTGAAGAATCTGTGCCCAAGCCCTATAGTGTCAGCCTGTCAGTGGTACAGACACAAGACTGGATTCACATTGATCCTAAGTAAAATAACAGGGGAAAAACTGATATAACATTATATTACAAAAAAAATTAGGATTGATGTAAGAAGAGGAAGAGTATCCTTAAAAGCAGTTTGCTGTGAATAGGATTAGGCACCTTAGTGGACAAGCACCTGAATTTGCAATCTTGATATAATAGAGCAAAGAGGACTTACGGAAGTAAGTAATGTGACATGGAATAGGATCTCTCTATGATGTACTGTATACAGCATACTGAAATGGGACATGTAGCTCTGTTCATAAGGTTTTAAAAGCACATTGAAAAGCTATTGATGTAGCAAAAGCATGTAGATTATTTGAGAGATAAAAGAAAATGTCTGAGAGTGAACCACTTCAAGAACTTGGTTTACATCTCAACAGGCAATCAAAGTGTGATTTGATCAAAACATATAATCCCTTCCTTCATCGTGAGGGCGTATTGA
Organism: Agapornis roseicollis; assembly: GCA_002631895.1. NCBI lineage: Eukaryota > Metazoa > Chordata > Aves > Psittaciformes > Psittacidae > Agapornis > Agapornis roseicollis. Next base: position 56,417 of record NDXB01006206.1, on the reverse strand, counting down.
TGTTTTTCAGGGAAAAGCAGCAAGAATGAGTAGTTATTCGTTAGAAAGGGGAGTATTTCTTTGATTTTGTTTAGCAGTGCCAATGACCTGTTGGAGCAAACTCCAGAGGGAAGTAATGGAAGATCTGGTCAGAGAACATCAATTATGAGCTGCCCAGCAAAGGCATGCAAGTGAGGTGCAACAGCAGGGCAGGCAGGGGTGGTGACCCCACTGACAAGGGGTGCAGTCCCACAGTAGGGTAAGTGTAACCAGGTTCATCTAACATATCATTGGACAAGTCCAAAGTGATGAATCAAGTCTGAGGTCAAGCTTGGAAGTCAAGACAGCAAGTCAAGGTCTGTATCATTGGTACATGCTGGACACAGTGAGCTGCCATGTAGCTCAGGCAGAGATCAAGGGCAAGAGGGCAAGCATCTCATCTTACAGGCATCTCTTGAGAGCAGAGAGGTGACCCATGACCAAGGCTTCTTACAGTTCTGATTCAAGACTGGACAGCTGCACTACAGATCAGCCTGGAGACCAAGCAGCCAAACCCCAAGGAGCTGGAGGAGGACAGACTTGGTGCCCCAACAGATCTTTTCCTCTTGATGGCTTCACATCTAGGCTGGGTATGCTGGGTATGTATTTTATGTTATCTGTGTTTGATTCCAAAAGCATAAAGTTGTACAGCTTATTCTATACTGAAAAATGGACTGGATGATGTAAGAATTCTGAAATTAAGGTCTACAGTTGTATGCATGAGCAAGTTGTGGAGGTTACATTCATTTAAGATGTGGGAGGTAATAATGGGACACTGGGGGAGCTGATCATATAACATTTAGGGAGGAAGAACCATTGTATCTGGCTTTTCTTGCTTACTTATGCAAACAGCTAGTCCAGTAATTCCAGCCACAGTTTCCTTTTCTTGGTCCTTAATTGCACTGAAGTATTTAAACTCATATCCTGTTAAAATCCAAAATGTTAGACTTCTCTGATTCTAAAGCCAGTAGTTCACTGCCATTTCTTGGTTTGTGTTATTCCTTCCTGCTCCACTGTTTTCATTAGCTTTGATCTCATGGACTACAGCACCTGAGGCACTCGATTCTTCCTCCCAGTATTCTGGCCACCTCATGGCTGTCCTGAAATACTGGCAAGCATCTCCCTTCAGCTTCTACTGCAGAGAAGCCCACTGCCTCCAGAGCCTCTCACACTGTGTGAATAAACTGTGCACATCACAGAGTGTGTGTCTTCTAGGCTGCCTTCAGGTGGTGTTTATCTAGCCCATCGGCCATGCTCCATGCTGCTGGGTCTTTGCTCTTGATGGACTCACCTGCATCATGCAACATGATCTCTGAGCCAGGGCTTGGGCTACTCCAGCATCTCTTAAATTATATGAACAGGCCTTGACAAAGAGGCAGAAGTGACCATACTTGAACACCAGGAAATTTATGGCTGTGACCCTTTCTAATAAAAACACACTTCAGCTGCTCTTTTTGTGTGCAAAAGGCAGAAGACTTCTTGTACAAGAGACATTGAATCAGCCACTTCAATGGGGTTCTAGTCACCATACCTCTTACCTTCCTGAAGCTAAGGAATGCCTTTATGATTATAGCAGAAATATTCTGTTATCATCATGATGAGAAGTCTGTCAGATACCCTAGAAATTAACAGGCTTTTTGCAATGTATATTTATTTCATGCATTTTTTCTTTAACCAATGCAGTGTAATTCCACCTTTAAGTATAAGGATAGAGTACTGGAAATAAGAATCTAAGTATCTGTAAGGAACCCAGACAGTGCTGCAGCTCCTAATCTTTCTTCTCTCCAGTAATGGTAGGGTGGATAAAAATCACCCTCTCCTGTCCTTGATCTCCACAATGTCCTGAGTATGGTGAAATGGACAAGTTCCAAAATACACAAAGCTGTTAACCCTAATTGTACAGTTTCAAATGCAATGGTTGCATAAATCTCTGGCTCTTCTCCCAGGCATTGATCCTGTTCTCCAATAAGCCTATTCTAGAATAGGAGAGAGGTTTTTCAAGTTCACTGAGATCATATGAGATTTTCCTTGTAATATTTTTACACACTGAGATTACAAGGTTTGCTTAAAACTTTCAGCACCCCGGATGTGGTCTCAGCTTCAGACAGTTGGTTGCTGCAACTCAAGAAATTTTTAATTGATTTTTGCCAAAGCACTCTGGAGGTCATTCATCTGCTTACGCTGTATACGGTAAATCCTTGTAAATATTTTTAGCAAACTAAGTAGTTTATGAGAGGTTCTGTTCAAAATAGGCAACAATAAAATTGTTCGACTTAGCTGTGACACAGCAGTACAGCAGGGCAGAGAAAGTTTGCAGTTTGAATGATGTGACTTACAATCCTAGAATCACAGAATGGTTAGGGTTGGAAGGGAGCTTGAAGACCATCTAGTCCCAGCACCCCTGCCATGGCAGGGACACCTTCCACTAGACACCTTCAACTGCTCAAAGGCCTGTCCAGCCTGGCCTTGAACACTGTCAGAGATGGGGCAGCCACAATTTCTCTGGGCAACCTGTTCCAGTGCCTCATCACTTTCATAGTAAGGAACTTCTTCCTTACATCTAACCTAAATCTCCCCTCTTTCAGTTTAAACCCATTCTCCCTTGTCTTATGATTGCATGCTGTTGTAAAAAGTCCCTCTCCAGCTTTCTCGTAGGCTCCTGTTAGGTACTGGAAGGGTGCCATAAAGTCTCCCTGGAGTCTTCTCCAAGCTGATCAAGCCCAACTCTATCAGCCTGTCTTTCCAGGAGAGGTGCTCTAGCATGCTGATCATCTTTGTGGCCCTTCTCTGGACTTGCTCAAGCAGGTCCATGTCCCTGCAGTGTTGGGGGATCCAGAGCTGAATGTAGTACTGCAGGTGGGGCTTACCAGAGCAGAGTAGAGGGGCAGGATTTGCCTTCTTTGACATGCTGGCCACAGTTGATGCATCCCAGGACATGGCTGGCTTTTTGGGCTGTGAGTGCACGCTGCTGGCTCATGTTGAGCTTCTTGTGAAGGCAGAGTCTATAACATCTCATTCAAGTGGGTAATGGTGAAACAGATGGCAAACAATCTGCTTTTTGTTTGGAAGTTTTGGCTGGTGCTGTTTAGTTCTTACATTAAATTTTTCTTTAGTGCCATTCTGATGATCAGGGATGGCTCGTCTGTACTGTTCTGAACCTTGCCAATGGTCTCTGGCAATACATTAATACCTTGGCTTTTGAATACATTGCAAAACATATGTTTACATTAATGTTCATAACATAAGTAGGAGAACTACAGAAATACAACTTAGTTCAGAATTGCACCAAATAAACAAACAGAAAAAACCCACCCTAAATTGGATAATACATTATTACTAAAGTCCATAACAAATTACCATACATTATAGTGATGAAAACAGTAAAGCTTATGTGATCTTTTTGTCATTCTAATATTCCTGAGTGAAACACAGAAAATCAGGACTGCTGAAGAGTTGTAGTCTTTAACATAGAGGATGAATTCTGTTAAGTACTTAAGATGGCTCTGCCAAGATGCTTTATTTATAAATAGCACTGATCTGTGAAAAAATCGATCGCTTGTTACTTCATTTGCCATTTGGGCTGCTAATGGAGACTAACTGTACACCATTTGTCATTTCTTTTCATGTCCAGAGTGGGTGTGCCAAGGAAATACACGGGATGCTGCTGAGTGCTAAATTTGAATGTAACATTTGCATAACAGGCAAAAATGTCTCACAGTGCAAAATCATATTTACTCAGTATCACTAGTACAGTTCTGAAACAGGACTCTGAAAAGCTAAACAGCACAGCTGAATTAATACATGCAAAGTAATTTTCTTTGGCAGAGTTACTAGTTTTGTACTTTTTCCATTGCTATTATTCTTTATTTTGTTGTAGTGATATTTTAGACATACTAAATTAGTAGCGTGTTAATTTTTATTGCAGTTACATAATGGACATTTAATGCTTTAAGGGTCAAGCTCTAACTTAATTTAGCTCAATAGCAGTCCTTTTCAGCTAAACTAAACTAACAAGACTGTCACGTAGATTTAATAGCAGGCACTATATGCCAGTGAAATAAGGCAAAGCATCACTGAGAGTCTATCCAAATTGTCCTTGTGACCTCTGTTATCTAAAATATATCCAATTTACCAAATTGCAGTCTAGTAATACAAAAGCAGCTGTAAAAGAACTGCATAATTTCCTCTGTATCAGATTGCATTAGATGATTTCTTTTTTGTATTAAAGTAGTGTAATATTAAGAGTATGTCGATGCCTTTATTGCTACTAAAATGCCACTTGATCGGATTCAGCAGTCAGCAAGGCTTTGTTACTTACACTCATTTTTGAGCATGTGAAAAATCCGCCACAATACATACCGCCATGGATGTGCAGCATCTCCTATCTTACTATACTTATATATACTTATAAGTATATATACTTATAAAATACTCCTATCTTACTATACTTACTATACTTATATACTTATATAGGCAGGGGATTGACACAGTGCTGGGGATGTTAACTCAGCATTGTCTCTAATACTCTGGACCATCTGTAAAAGGTGGGAAAAAAAGGGCATGGCTCAGTTGATGGGCAGCATCATTTGCATAGGCAGGCTTTTTTAGCTCCTCCCTCTTTGTTTCAAAGTCAGTTTGCCTTTATTCTATGATAGTAAAGTTTTATCTCATCTTTTCTGCTCTGTGGAGTGCTTCTTCTTCCAGTGACATCACTGTATTAAATGGTGGACGAACACCCTGAACTTTGTAAAAGGACCTACAAGGACCCAAAGGGCTTTTTGGACTGTGGTCTGGGTAACTCTGGTATCTGGTACCTAGAATGAAAAATAAAAGCAAAATTATTATTAATTAGCCAGTTAATGAATAACAAAAATAGATATCAGAACCTTCTGTTTGCAGCCTCCTTTCACATCCAAAGTCTGAATGAAGTAAGAAAGACAGTCCAAAGAATAATTTGCCAAACCCATAATCAGCATGGTTTCATGATAGGGTTAAAGGTCAGAATGTGCCAAAGTAACTTGTAAAACGGAGGTTTCTGGATCTTCTCCTCACTGCTGGAAAATCACTGTTAGACCTCTAAATCTCACTGTACAACAGACTTCAGTAAGAGGTACCTCCTAGTGAAACTTGTGTGGGCTTGCAGGTCTGACAGAATAGATGACCTGTGGATATAGGCCTAAATTATGTGTTTTTTCCCTAGTAGGCTCTCAAGTGGATTAATTAACTGTTTTATTAAATATATTGTCATCTTATATTTTGGAATTATTTTTTTCCTAACTTGTTTTTCATGTACATGTGAAATACATTATTCTAGCTTGTTATTTTACTATCAAACAATGAAAACTTATTAAGAAAAGAAGCATTACATCTGCATTGCCATTTGTGCTGGGGTTGCTTAGGCTAATAAAATTTATTTAAACTATTCTAATACTTCAGGGAAGTTGTAGTGACAATTTTGAACTAGCTTTGCCTGCACAGAGAATTCTACTGTCAATACATAAAATCCTAACAGAATTCAGCTTGTCATTTTTTGGGTGTAAGCCAGCCTTAACATAATGTAACAGGACTAACATAACCGGAGTGAGTGGAGTTAACATATTAGAATCATAGAATCATAGATTTTAGAAATGAGATCAGAGTCCTGCGACCTTCCTTCTTATAAAAAAACCCAAACACAACAACAAACCACCAAGAAAACATATTGCATATTTTCCCCAAAGATTGTTGAAAGAGTCAAGACAAGATTTTATTCTCAGCACCACGAGTGTAAAGCCATTCTTTTAGTCTTGTTATCTTGCTGTAAAATTCCCTTCACTGTCTTTCTTGTGTAGTGGGTAGAAAGATGCCTGTACTTCTAAGTGCAATTCCTCCATCCTGCTTTAGCATGTAATGGGTTGCATTTGAGGTGTCTATCCCTTGTCACTGGCACAAGAAGTAGTCCAAAGAACTAGCTTACTGTGGGTAATACTAGCCGAAGTGAGTCCTAGCTGTCCTTACACTGTACAACAGTGTAAGTGGGAGGTGAATTGGGGATCATTGATTATAATAAAAATAATACGTTTCTACAGGATTATTTCTGATATTTTTGTATTTTGTATCTGGTGACAGTCCTCCATTTATATCTAGTTTATAGCATTGTAAATCAGTTATATCAGATTTACTTTATATCAAATTTTGTGTCTTCAGTTGTATTTCCCAGGCAAGAAGTAAATATAACTGCAGATTTCAAATGGGATTGCAGCTATTTGTCCACAAAACAGTAGGGAAGCTTTTACAATGTTAAGTAACTTGTAAAAGTAAAGGGATCTTTTTTACCAATGAAATGTTCATTAATAACATCAATAAACAACTTCATTAATTTCCGCCTCAGAACTAGTTCATTATAAATAGGATAGGCTGTAAAACTAGATCTACTTTTTTGGTTGTGCTTTCAAATGTAGTATATTACCTTCAAAGCCAGCTCAGATTTTCTTGGGGTCTCTTGAGGCTATGTGAATAAGTATCAAGGAGATAAGAGAATAGATAAGCAAATTAGAAGAATTTAAAATGACATCAATAATAGAGGAGGTTGATGGCATGACTGACAAAGGCTAAGGAACTGTTTGCTGGCCCAAATGTTTTATGTTGGAACACAAGAGGGATGTGGACTTGCTTGACTGAGTCCAGAGGAGGGCTACAAAAGTGATCAGCATGCTGGAGTACCACTCCTGGAAAGGCAGGCTGAGAGAGTTGTGCTTGATCAGCCTGGAGAAGAGTCCAGGGAGACCTTATAACAGTCTTCGAGTACCTAAAGGGGTACTCCACCTACAAGAAAGGTGGAGAGGGACTTTTTATAAGGGCATGTAGGGATAGGACAAGGGGGAATGGCTTCAAAGTGAAAGAGGGAAGATTTAGATGAGATGAGATGAGATTCAGAAGAAATTATTCACTATGAGGGTGCTGAGGCCCTGGCACAGGTTGCCCAGAGAAGCTGTGGCTGCCCCATCAAGGCTAGGTTGGACAGGGCTTTGAGAAACCTGGTCTAATGGAAGGTGGCCCTGCCCATGGCACGCGGGTTAGAACCAGATGATTTTTAAAGTCCCTTCCAACCCAACCCCTTCTCTGATTCTCTGATTCTATGAAAGTTAGAGTCCATCTGGGATAGAAGCAGGAGCAGAAATCAGGCTTTCCAGGTCGTGATGGAGGAAGACATGCATTTAGTGTTTGGAAATGTGTGTGTATACAGAGAGAAAAGTGCACTAGGGGCCATTATATGATTGGCAGAGTTCCTGTAGAAGGACCCTGAACTTTTTTGTGATAAAGCTTGAGTTTTACCACACAACATAGTCATCACACAGCTTTCTATCATAGTGGAGCAGTCAACCTTATAGCAAAGGTTTCATAAATGTTTGTCAAATCTTATAAGGTGTGTTTAAATGGAGCAGGAATTTGAACTTGGTACAGAAGAGAAGATCCATAGCAGCAATTTCTCAGGCTTTAATTTTATTTAAAGGATTATGAATCAGTTAAGATGAAAAAGACATTCACGGTCTGATTTTTGAAAAATACCAGTAACTGGTATGTTAAAATGTCATGGCATACAGAGAAATCTGTGATCTGGTTGAGAAGTGACACAAAATTAGGGGTCAAAAAAAGCATTCAAAGAAGAGTCCAACTGCTATACAGATTTTAACTGTTAACATTCTTGTACTGAAAGCAGGAAAGACAACAGGTGCAAATGCTGTTGGTTGCAATAGCTTACTGTGCTTGCAGCAAACATACTGCAAAGTCAAGAGAAGGTTAGTACCGGAACAAGCTGAAGCACACATTGTCTTGGAAGATTGTTTTTCTTCCTGTTTGAACTCAGTACTTAATTTTAGATCACTAACATTGCTGGCACCCCCTCCCCAAACTTAAGGGTGCAGTAGACATTAGCATATCTTAAATATCATACGACTCTCCCTTGAGGATAAAACAATTTCTCAAATTGTAGTAACTGGGGTGGGGATTGAAAAACCAGAAGAGATGCAAAAAGCTCCCTTTATAAATGAGCATGTTGGGGAAACACAGCAGAGATTCTCCACAACTGTTTTTACACTTCTGTCAAAAGGGGACTATGGACAGTTGCCCGACTCATAAGCCAGGTAGACTGATTGTCTTTTGGGCTCGTATTTGTTTTACATATTAAGGACAGACTGAAAAATTTCTTTTGAATCCCTTCCCTCCTCCCCCGGCCACAGCCATTATCCTTGGGCTTGTGCTTTGATCAACCCGTCCTTGACCTTTCTATTCCACTGTTGACACCCCTCCCAACAGCCTGCAGTAAGAACAAAACATGGCATAAGCCCAACTTGCTCTGACTTTATTTTCTTAAAGTTGTTTTCCCTTATGAAGCATTTTTGTATGAAAGGATACCATATGGTTCTAGGTTAACAAATCCTTCATAGAAACACTGCTTCCTCTGTTGCTTAAATGAGTAAAGATTCCTATCAGCAGTCATGAAGTGTTTCCCTATATATTAAGCAATGTATAAAAACTGAAGTGGTACTGGCCACCTTCCAGGCATCAGGAGAAACTCAACACTTGGTAGCTTCTATATGGAAAGAATTAAGATTAGCCTCATCCTTCTTTCCTATATACTAGGAATTTTTTCTTATGCTCTGATTATTGGCTAAAAGATACTGTTCCCATCTCCATCTAGTAAAGTTTCCTCCTGCTGCATCCGCCTACCCTAACTAAGGCCATAAGACTTTTGTTTCAGAGATGTAATGGATTTAATGCTTTTCTCATTTGGCCAATTAATTTCCATTTTTTTCCTAAGTCTTCTGCAGTGGTCTATGATTTGCATAATAATTTAGAAAAAAAAATGCATTATTCTTGTCTATGTGCTTAAATTCAAAATCTGAAATGATCTTGCTGCTCGGTGTGGCTACTGAACTTCATCATGTTAAGTGATTGCAAAGCGTGCTGCTTTGCTCATTGATGGGTTAATTTGTAAACTAGGCAACTATCATCCTATCAGGTACTATATATTCAAATACTGATCTATTAGTACATATGGTGATTATACAGAATAATTCTACCCTCAATATATGGGTTAGTATAATAGTGAGGATTTCAACCTCCTGTGTAATACCATGTTGATTTTTACCACCCTTAGCACTGCCTTGATGTTTGGGTGTAGTTTTAAATTATATCTTGATCATTTTGAATATCTAATATTTGTAGGTGTAATGTATCTTTAGATGGTATTATTAGCAAATCTGACACAGAATATTCCTGTAATTGAAATTGCCTTTTAAATGCAGACATTTTCTGCTTCACTTGAAGTTAATTGTATTTAATTTGAAAATGATAGAGAGCTTATGGAGGTTGTTTAGTAGATGGAATAGATATTTTTTTCCATATGAATTTCTGATATGTCTGTTACTGTACACCAAAAGCTTTTAATTTCAGGAGTTCTGTAATGCATAGCTTAATATTTACATAGTGTTTACTTCCAGAGTCTTCTGGAGATCTGTCTAGTGAGCATACTCAAGATGGCATTTTCAAAGCTACTTTGCAAGGCAGAGAATAACATCCATCTCAAATATTTTATGAAGTGATTACTTTGAATTGATAGTTTAAAGAAATAACAAGAACAGCCACAGAGAATTCATTATTGTTGTTGAGTTCAGATCTGTAGGATGAAATCAAATCAGACTGGTTTGGGCTGTAAAGTAAGAGACTCCCTGGAGAGAAACACTGGGGCTAGCCTGGGGGAACAAAACAACCTTTCTTCTCTGTAATGGAAGACATAACCTGGAAAGCAAGCTTTTGGGATTGTATTTTTCTGGGATACTATAAACTAGCGTGGTTGGCATTGGACAAGTAAAATAAAGGATATATGAGGATGAATTTCTCAGCTTAATGAAGTTGCACAAAAGTTACTTCTTTCTGAAGCGTTACTGAATTGGAATTCACCCTAATTTTAAAAATAATTAACAATGCAAAATTTAATTAATAATGGATTCTACTAAAACTGTCACAGGGGAAGAACTTGTTGAAATTTTGGGTGTAAGCAATATTTGTCACTTAAAATCAGGGCTAAAAAAAAAAAAAAAA
>NDXB01006206.1:15507-46206 GCA_002631895.1 Agapornis roseicollis | reverse complement strand
TAAAAAAAAAAAAAAAAAGCCAGTGAGGGGTTAACCTGTCTCTCTTTAATGGAGGAACAATACAGTTTCCAAACCAGAACAGATGTTTCACTGCCCTATAAAGGTAGGAGTGAAATCACCTTGGAAGTGTATAAATGTAATGAATGCAAAAGATATAGTCTGCAACAGAGATATATTAGAGAAGAGGATGAGAAGTAGCAGGGCTATTACCACTGAAGGTGAGAAAGGAGCAGAAAGCCATGCACAGAGATGGAAGATGTGGTTTCACTGTCCTGTGGAGGCATGAGGAAAGAGGGTTTAGTATATTGTTTGCAAGAGGATTGCATTTTTGAGCATGGAAGCTGCTTCCCTTGTCTGATTGTTCTTCATATGGAAATATTTATTCACTAATAAAACTGGCTACTAGAAAGTTCCATTGTGAGTATTCAGAAACACTAGTGTATGTGGGAATGACACAGCTTTCCTACAGGGGGAAAACTGTTCTCTTTTTCCCCCTGTAGGAAGCACTGGTGCGGTATAACAATATGCATTGACCAACCTGAACTGACGGCCTTCTTTGCAATTAATACAATAAATAAATAAATATAATAAATAATTAAAGGCCCTCACAAGGAGCTTTTAGTTTTCTAAACCTGAAATTTTGGCAAACAGTTCAGTTCAGTTCAGAGGGTATTAAAATAATAAAGGTTAACTGTGGAAGTTTCTCACTTTCTTTGAAAAAACCTTCATCGCTGAGAAGTAAGCCAGGAAATTCTTTGAGACTTGTTTTAAGCCTAGAGCTGCCTGGATTTTGCAGATAATAATACAAAATAATACATAATAAATGCAGTGGGAGAGCTCCACACAAATGGCTCTTGAAAATATCACAAACAAAAAAGGCATTGTCTTGCAGTGAACAGTGAGGCACTGCTCTTACAGAGATGGTTTTGTGTCCCATTCCCATGCATAACGATTCTTGATATTCACTAATGAGAGAAAAAAATGCCCCACATTCCACCACTGTTAGAATGCAAATGGATTCCCTAGAGCTAACACAGTTTAAATAATTATTAATTAGTGAAAATTTCATGCTTATAGCTACAAGGCCTGCAGGTAGGACTAGATACCATTTTTATGTAAACATATATTTGCTTATTTTTGGTCCTTTTTGATTAAAAAAAAAAAAGAGGTTCATTCTCATAATTTGTTTGTTGGCTCTTAAGGTTTTGGATTTTTACTTGAGAATGCAATTGCCTCAATTTTTGAGACTGACCTTGTCAATACTTATGGGCCCATTGTCACAAGTGAAATAAAAAGAAATATGGTGCTGCCCAGATTGTCCAAAGATACTTCTCTTTCTTCTGTATGTTCTGCTTTACATTACTGGGATAGTTTTACTTTATTCAGTTAGTGTCTGCTCTTCCCTACCTCCTTAGGTCTTCCTGACAGTGCTATGAATTGGCGCTGCATGGAGGTGGGAGGAGAGCAGCATTCATACTACCAATGCTACATTCCTTAGTCTTTCATGGTCTGCACAGATCCCACATTTGACCATATTCCTAGAAGCAGATACATGTAAATGAAGGTCTGTGTCTGACCACAGAAGCTAGATTTTTCCACACCCAGCCATTTCTCTGGAGGAAGTAAGAAAGATGTGCAAGGATTTTGGCAGACTTGCAGTGAAAGTAGAGAGATGAAGTTTATTCCAACTCACTAGAAGCTTGCCCTGCAGCTCCTGAAGATGTCAGGCAGGGCCATCAGATCCACTTAATAATTTTCCTGTGTGTAAAGTAGGTTACTTTAGCAAGCTGGGGCACAAAGGAGGATGGCTGGAGAACTGATTCACAGGATCATAGAACCCTGCTTTAAGATGGAAATATGCATCAGAAGAGTGGAGCATAAGACTTGGAGTGGTAACATTCCAACTATTTGGCTTGAATTTGCCTGCTGAAGTCTGTCTGACCTGTATATATCATCTTTATTACCTTGGTCAGTCTGAAGTGAAACAAAATGCCATTGTTATTTAAATAACAGCAGAAGTATAGTTATTGGTAGACAATACTGCAAATACTGTGTATAAAGACAAATTTCAGGTTCCAGCATCTTTGAATTTTCTGATTATTTGTAAAAGTAAACTTATTTTTAATAATATTATCCAAGTACTTATTCATGTTGTCGTACAAGATGTACTTTTCTTTCTGGTGGGTACATATTTTTATAAAAGAGAATGCCATTTGGCATTGCATCATGCTATCACAGTGCATTTCAAATGCAAACAAAAATTATTCATCAGAAGTGAAATCTAAATCAGGAAGTACAAAATAATCCATAAATTCTTCAGAAGTATTTCTGGCTTTGAATTTCCATGGTTACTGCAACCAAATATGCTTTGAATTTTGTTGAAGTGGGTGCATACCTGCTAATCGGGCCAGTGATTCAAGTCTGACAAGTTAGCTAGTTATGCACTCTTCACTTCATTCACATCAAGAGTGCCAGCAACAGGCTACTGACATTTGTTATTTGACAAAAGAAAACTCTCTCAAATAAATGCAGATTGTGTAGATGATCTTCTTGAAGAGCCAAACAAAAAATAGCAGTGAATGTTGCGCATGCAAAGTATCTCACTTAGATCTGGCTTGCAAACCATTTAAACAAACAGTAGGCACAAACAGCAGACACTGTGGTTTTGACATCTTCCTAATTTTGCTTTGGGCTCCACACATTCCGAAGCGGTTTCTAACCCTACTTGGAATATGATAATATGACTATTTTGTTATATTTCCAGTTTACCAGGTAAGAAGACACAAAAGTATTCTCATCCTAGTGTGCTAATTCTTGAGCAACCATGGAGTAGTCAGAATAGATACAATGTGATATGCACGCAAAACTTCCCATCCCTTTGTGTTAAACGTAAGGCTTCTGAGATGTAGGCATTTGGGCACATTTTTTCCAGGGAAACTACGTTTGGTTTTGAAGGTTTGTACTTTAAAGCTTCTGGAGTAACTTGAAGGAAATTAGGTAGTTCTGTTTCTTTATATAAATTTTCAGGCACTTCAGAAAATTTTTACAGTATTTTACTTAAATTGGCTAGTGTATCTTGATCCAAGAAAGGTCTGTGGTAAACGACAGGCTAAGTGGTTAGGTCATGGTTGCATTTGTCACTTTGAAAATGAACCCTGAAACACCGTGTTTTATTACAGTGGTTCTTAAATAATAACAAATAAATGTTGTGTACCTTTGCCTAAATGCCAGCAAATGGACTCAGTTCTATTAGAATTTTATTGACATTCAGTCTGTGGCTTCATGTTGGTCAAAGCCAATTATGGTCCCAGCTGCCAAGCCTTGCTCCTAAAATCCTGTTATTCCTTAGCTGTCAGGCAACTGGAGTGTAAGTACTACTCTGCTCTTGTGAGACCCCACCTCCAGTACTGTGTTCAGCTCTGGGATTCTCAGCACAAGAAGGATGTGGATCTGCTCAACTAAGTCCAGAAGAGGCCATGATCAAAGGGCAGGAGCATCTCTCCTGCCAAGACAGGCTGAAAGAGCTGTGGCTATTCATGGAGAAGGCTCTGGGGAGACCTTAGTGCAGCCTCCAGTGCCTAAAAGGGGCATACAAGAAATCTGGATTTTTTATAAGGGCATGTAGTAACACGACAAGGGGGAATGGCTTTAAACTGACAGTGGGGAGATTTAGGCAGAAGAAATTCTTCACTATGACAGTGGTAAGAGACTGGCACAGGGTGCCAGGAGGACTTGTGGCTGCCTCATCCCCGGCAGTGTTCAAGGCCAGTTTGGATGGGGCTTTGAGTCTAGTGAAGGTGTTCCTACCCATGGCAGAGTGGTTGGAACTGTATGAGCTTTAAGGTCCGTTCCAACCCAAACAATTCTATTTTTTGCCTCAGAGCATTTCTCACCTGGCTGCTAACAGCTAGAGGCAATTGGCTCCAGTTTCCAGACATCTGCCATTAGGCAGTTCCTGCTTTCTTCCGCAGCATCATTCTTGTGTGTAGTAGCATCAGCTCCCCTTTTCCAGCCTCGAATTCTTCAGCCTGTTTCTGACATTTTCTTTGCGTCTGAACTGCTCGCTATTGACCCTTCTGCTCTGAAATACGTAAATGCCGCTTTTCTTTTTAGAAACGAACTCAACAGCACAGTTTGCAGATAGCCCCTAACGGGACTTATAAAAAACGACAGCCAAACCCTAGGGTTTTTAATCTCCGCATCGCACCCAACAGGAGCCCCTGCCGCGCCGCTGCGCCCCTAGACCGTCCGCTGCCGTGAAGCGCCCCGCTGCCCCCTGCTCCGGGACAGGATGTCCCGCCTCCCGCTCCTCTCTTGATTGGCCGAGCGCTTTGCTGGCGCACTGGGGGCTGAGTCGTGAATTGGCCGAGTTTTCCGTGTCTCCAGTACCGAGCGAGCGAGGGAGGGAGGGACCGGCGAGCGGCTCTGCCGGCGGAGGAGCGGGTGGGGGGGCGGGAGGGCTAGGGAAGGAGGGGTGAGGATTAACCGGGACAGAGTGGGCGGCGGTACAGCGAGGCGAGAAACGAGGAGCTGCCGCCGCCGCCGTCGCCGTCGCCGCGGCTGGCTGGTGAGTACGAGAGAGCTTGGCGGCGGTGGTGGTGGCGGGCGGGCGCGGTTCCCCCTCTCGCCGCCCCGTGGAGCTGGCCGCAGTCGGGGGCAGGGCGGCCCCCGCGCTGTGTGCAACGACCCCTGCCTGGCGGGGTCTTCCGCCGCCCGGCGACCCCCGCCCCGCGATATCGCCGCGGCCGGGGGCCGTGAGGGGCGGTGACAGCGAAGCGGTGAAGGTGGGTGGGGGGGTGCGCCTGGGAGAGGGGGGGTTGCCTGTGGCGAGGGGGAGCCCCCAGGCCTCGGCTGCTGCTGGAGAGGAGGGGGTGCAGGTGCCCCTGATAATCGCTTTATGTTGGCCTGCGGCTTGCGTAATCTGCGATCAATTATTTATTTCATGCACCACTTACGGGTCTGAGGGACAGTGTTAGGCCTTTGATGTAGCTGAACGCAGCGGAAGGGAGGCTTCCTTCCACGGGTGGTACAGGGAAGGGCAGTGGAGGGGTGTTTTTTGGGGGTTTAAATAGTGTTCTTAATGTATATCCCTTTTCCTGTGGGATTTCGGGGGATATGATCGAGGGAGGCCCTTATTCACGATACATTTGTGAAGATCAAGTGCAAGACACCCTAGTCTGAGCAAAAATAACCTTGTGTGGTTTATTTCATGTGCTAGATTGGTATTTTTCTTACCCTGTGGCAGGTTGGGCTGCTCAGCCAGCCTAGAGAGAAGGCTGGAGAAGGAAACATGTCTTCTGAACCTTTTTATCTGGCTGCTCAAGCAAGGTTTGACTCCAAATGGTTGAAGACAGACTTACAGGTAAGGGGTTATATAGTTGTGCTGCATTGTGACCTTTCAGGTGCAGATCAAGGGTGCTTTTAGTCTAAGTAGCTGACAGACAGAAAACGGCAGCATTGCTGCTGAGATAGATGTGTACGGTTTGGGTTTTTTTTTTAGTATGCTGATTTAGAGCTGATATTGCAGAAGCCCTAACTTAATTTTTGCTGCAAACAGATCTGTATTGTAAGGCCCAGCCCTTCTGCTTAAAAACAAACTGGACTACATATGTATGTTATCTTTGTAGAGTGTCAAGGCACATAGTTGAATATGTAGCATTACTGCTAGATCTATAAATCCTTCATTTAGGCTGTTGCTAAACTTCTTTGCTGCATATGGGCTAGCAGCTTTAATGCACTAGGCAACTGAAACGGAAGATGATGGAAATTAATTTATAATTTGAAGAATTCAGGTTAGGTTTTACTGCAGTTGTTCATATAATGGGTACAGGCTTCCTTTACCTTTTGTCCTTTTTTGGAGGGAGTTAATTTTTTGTCAGAGATACATGGTGGAAATAGGTCTGATCTTTGAAATGTGCTGGTGTTTGGTGAAAGTTTTTTGTTTTCTTTTTTTTGGTGTTAGAAGGTGGTCTGTTCAGGTATCAAAGTTGTGTGATACAGGTATGAGCATGCTTTTATGTCTTCCCGATTCAAGTTTGAAAATTAAAGGGGAAGTATAAAGAAGTAGAGAGGTTTGGGTCAGATATGTTTGTTTCAGATGAAACGGGTAGCTAGAGTTAAATTCTTGTCTTGCTAGTCTTCTTCTTACATCCTGATGTTGCATGTAGAAACCTTCCATTGAATAACCTGACCAAGTTCCTGCTCAAAACTTTGAAATTATTCTTTGGATGGGCCAGCCAATGCTGTTCTTTTGTTACAGATTAATAATAATAAAACATTTTAAAAAATTACATCCGGAGTGACTTTACTCCAGATTACATGCCGATAATCTGAATGGTTGAGTTCAGCTGTTCTTCTGGTTAGGCAAGGGTTTTTGTCCTCATGCGGTTGTAATTTGGAAGCAGCCTTTCTCCAGTATTTTACATAAAGTAAACTAAATCATAATCAGAAGTGGTAGATACAGACTTAGAGGCACTGTTATTTAGTAGGTCTTGTATGCAAATGGTATGGAATGACAGGTAATGCTCTTGATTTGGCTAGAATAGTTCTATTTTCATCTTTATTCTTACTAAAGTAAAAATTTTGATCCAACGTTGGCTATTTTGGCTAATGCAATACATATAATAGAAACCAAGTTGAAACATAGTAAGAAGTACAGAAATACATTTGTGTTCCCTGAAGGCTGGCTTCTGGATTACAAATATGTTGCTTCACTGATTGTAGAACAGAGAAGAATTTTAGCTTTAAAAGTGGCAATCTTTGTGTGCAGCAGCTGCTGTTTATGCATTGCCTATTTTTCTTCTCTATTATGTAGGGTGAAAAATGTGACCATGTGATTTGTCAGATTTTTCCTGTCATTTGTAGTGCCTTTTTTCTACATCTCTTCTGTTTATGTAAAGTCTTGACAGGAGACTTTCAGTTGCCATCCAGTCTTTAAGGATTATTTTCAGCTGAGTGTGTATAAATGCAGTGAAATATTTGTCTTTTATGAGACCGTTGTTTAGTTAATGTGTTGTAATAATTCATTTTCATAATAAAAATCTTAATTTGTAACAAATTTCTATTAATAAGCTCTAAGTAGGAGTTCTTTACGAGTAATAACAAGCTAGACTCTAATTGCAGGGGTACTCCCTTTGTTTTCTTCCAAGCATGCTGTAGTCAAAATGATGAGATTAATGAAATAAGAGAACAGTAATCATTTGTGATCTGCTGGATGCAAGCATCACTTCTGTGGAATCTGAAGAGTAGCCAGGCCTCCTGGGTATAATATAATTTTCATATTAGGTTAACTGGTTTTGGTATGACAGGTCCTTGCCACAGAACTCCACTTGGATGTGTGTGTTCAGTATTTTAAAAACTGTGTATATGATTCTTGAATTGCTCTTTTTTAATTTATTAAATGGCAGATATTTTCTGTCAAGTAATGGAGTTTTGGGCTCTGGGGAATTTTCCTTTTGGATGATAGACTACTTTCACTGCTGGTTGACTAGTGTGACGTATCTATGTGTGAAATTTCTTTGTAGCTATAAATCCTATCTCTTACTCCTTGAAGTTTTATTTGGACTGAATATATTGATCTCCTACAGTGTATTTTTTTACCAGCTAACTGTAGAAGGGCTTTATTGGTGTTCAAGAGACTGTCAACAGGAATTGAAAAGAGGAGCCTAGTACCTAGGAGAGGTTTACAGAAAGACATGCTAATTTATGTGAATCAGGCTGACTACAAATTAGGATTTGGAATCAGACCCTGAAACTCTTCATATTGCAGCTAGATCCTTAAATTTTCACTGTACAGCAGTGCAAGAGTGGGTAAAAGTCCTTGGAGGACCAGAATTGTACTGTGGAATTCTTACCTTAGGAGACATACAAAGATTGATTAGCCTTTAAAACCAACTTTTTGGGTTTTAAGTGTTCTTTGTTCTGCACAATGTGGGGAGTATAGCTAGGATTATAAGTGAATTGTTTCATTTGATGGGCTAGCAGTTACCCTTCTTTTTTTGGTCACTGTTGCCAGAGAGTTTGCTCTTTAGAATGGATGGCTGTGGCAGTTATTGTAGATTAAGCCAGTGAAATCTCTCTGAAAATCATGGGATTCTGTTTTGCTTTAGTACAAGACAATGTTACATTAATAATGTAATATATAGTATTATAATACTATGTGCATTAATAAATCTATAATATAGTGGTATTAACATAATAAGAAAAGAATGACACGTGGAGTTCAGCATGGCTTGTGTTTAATCACCTGCATGCGTCACTGTTCCAGCTGGCATCCAGGCCAAATTTAAATGTTCTTACTCAGTTTTGGGATGTTGCTGTTCAGAGACAAAGCTAGAGTGTGTAGCATAATATTATTGTTCTTAAGACAGGATCAAAGACACAAGTCCTTCTGTAGTAGCAGTCAGCCTCTAGCCTGCAGAATTAACTGATGTGGAATGTTAATGGAACTTTATTTTAACAATATATTTCTTACTTACATAAATTTATCTGAAAGTAATCAAAGTATTATAGGAAGCCAGAATGGTTTACAAAGACCCAAGTGGACACCGTAACTATGCTATGTCTTTTTACTAACTTGGTAATTATTGACTTAGTATTGTATGATTTAAGCTGCTAGTATAATTTTGAATTGAGAAGTAATTGCTTTATTAAAAACCTAAATTTCCTGGTGGAGCAAAATCAAGATATGTGAAGTTGTCTGAAAAAAACACAAACTGTTGTAGCTGCTGAAAAGTTAGGGTAATTCAGCTCAATATGAAGTAACATCAGTAGTGCAACATGTAACGTGTAACATCTTCCATTAATAAAATAATCCTATGATATTATGAAACAAATGAATTTTAGTGCAGGCCACTTTTTCACAGGTTATGTTTAATGTAGCTGTTGGAAAGGTTAGTGTATTGCTTAAATTTCTAGTTTATTATTTTTAGATTTGAATTAACATATTTAAGAACACCTACCTATTTTTGTCTATTACTGGTAGAAACCATCACATTTATAGTGGAAGCTTTATGTAATGGGAGATCATGTTTTCATGGTTGTTTCTAAGGCAGACATCCCTTTGTTTAGAAAGGGAAAGCGTGAAGAATACACAAATTCTTCAGGGAGGGAAGATTGAAATTGTTTACTTAAACCTAGATACCCACTTTGCTGAGTCAAACTGTGCTTAAAATAATTCCGATTCAGTAGATGTACTGTCCTACTAATTTAGAACCTTATGCAGAGAATTTTAATCGGCAACATCTGAATAACAAAACTCTAGAATTGCTGTCAGTTAATGGAATGCATGTGCTCATTCAAATAGTGTTTAAGTAGTTTGCATATTCTAGATCCTGCAGGGAGCTGTGTTGTGCTTAATAGCAGGGGTAAGAGTGAAAAACTTTAATTTTCCTGTAGTGTGGAAAAAAACCTCTGGGCAACAGTCAAGGTGCGTGCAAGAGGAATATGATGCCTTTTCATCAGTTCTAATTGAGTTCGTGGTTGGCAGGCTATTTCTGTCTTTTCTTTTTTTTTTGTCACAGAAATGACAGTAAGTTTTTTTTTTTTTTTTTTTTTTTTAAATGAAACACCCACCTGTAGGAGTTGCATTGGTCTGAAATTGTTTTACCTTCCATTCGAAGTTACATTTGGCGTTTTAATTTGAATGGAAATTCCACTCTTCTGGTATCTAGATCACTGTCTTTGCTTTTAAGAAGATAATGTAAATAAATGCTGTCTTGCCTATTAGAAGTTAGTGAAAGTTGCTTTCTCTGCTTTGTTGATTGCCTGTTAATTTTCTTCTTAGTTTAGGCTTTCTGATTAAAAAATTGAAGGGCTTATGTGGAAGTTCTTGTAGCAAACTGCAAATGAGAATTCCTACATTTCTAAAGGAAGTAAAGTTTGCAATAGAGATATTTTTCAATTATTTAAAAAACAAAGTAATGCTGTTTCTCCAAAATAGTGATTTCCAGAAGGAGGGGTGAGGCCTGTATGTGGAGTAATAGGTTAGAGAAGTTAAATTATGCAAATATTTGGGCTCAGAAAGAATTACTGTTCTGCTAATCGAGAAAGAGAATTTCTCTTCTAAGTTTGATGGAATTGCATAGTTTTTCTTTGTGTATGACCATTAACTGTTAGTAGACTCTGGAAGCAAGTAGAAGACCGGTAGACTGTTATTATAGAGACCTGGGGAGCATAACCTCAAATCCTTTGAAGTAATGTGGGGCTGCTGAACTTTTCTATCTTTGCTATCAGAGTTTTAGAGCAATATGTTTAGATCTAAGGGTGATTTACCGTGCTTCACCTAAGTGCGATAAGCAGTTGTGGTTTCAGGGCATGTTTTAGCAGGGAAGGAAGGAAGCTAGGATGAAATGCTGAAGAAGACAACAATGAAAAAGGAAACACAAGCTGAATGGATTCAAAAAAGCAAAACCAACAGAGGGACTTGGGAAAAGACTGTTCTGTGATACTTTTTTTTTTTTCTTCATCATTACCGGCTGATTGTTTTGGTTTTTTTTTTATCTATTTCTAAAGAAAATGCTTCTGTGTAGTCTTAAATACAGCCAGTGACTAATGTAGAAGTAACCAAATGGAAGAACAGATATTCTCTTCCCCACCCCCCCAGCAGTTTTGAGGTGAAGGTTATTTAAATAGCTTGTGTTTCAAATCCATATTGACATTTTATGATTATAAAGTCACTTTCTTGAACTTCCAGTGCAGTTACATAATCAGGAATTCTACCTGGTGAGTCCTTGTACTTTTGTGTTATTTCCTTTTCTTGGCTTCATTTTTCTTGAGCTCAAGTTAACTTTTATGGAGCCTTCTGTGCTCTCTGCAGAAAAGTGTATGAACAAAATCACAGCTGCTGATTATTCTTAAAATAGTTTATTAAAAGCAAAATTGTGCTGCTTTTAGAATTCTCAGAAACTTAACAGGTTATGGTTGCAGGATTTACTTTTCTTCACATGTAAGGAAGTGTTAATGCCAATGTCTCATTCTCTAAATTTGATGGGGATGGATGGGAATTTCACTGTAAGCCCTTTTGGAGGATGGCAGCAGGATATGCCAGCAAGCAGGCTAGGTATCCCTTTGGCTTAAATGTTGTACCAGACAGAATAAATTACAGTTTAACTGCAAAGATCAGATTAGCAAAGTATTCCATTGGGGGCTGCCCAGTTTACAATACAGTATGTCTTCTTAGATCCTTGGTTTTTTGACTTGGGAGAAATAAGCAGGGTTGAGGTCTATGTGGGAAGTATGAATGTGGTGGGGTACATGCCTTGCAAGCACAGAGATCAATATGTTCTCTGGGGGTGAGAACATATAACAAATGGTAGAAGACTCTTGGGGGTTTGTGAAGGCAAGGTGTGTTGGAGATGAGGGTATGTGATTATGGTCTTATCTGAGAGGAGGTTGGGAGACATCATGAGAAGAGCAAGGGAGATTTTGGGCATGGAGAATGACACTTGATTTGGTGGAACCTGAGCACAGGTAAAGGTTGTAAGATGGTGAGTAGTGCTGGTGGAGCATAGAGCTGCTGTTGTCTCAGTCTTGGGAAGGCAGCGTATAGGTTGTGAGACCAGGAGGGACTTGAATCCTTGTGGGTTTTTACAGAGTGTATGTATCTGGCACTGTTGCCTGTTTCAGGAGTCCAGTGAAAACTCAATTATTCTTAATTTGTTAACTTATTGAGTTCACCAAGTTCATCTCTTTAAACATTCACAAATGAAATTACTAAGTTATTAGGGGGAGGATGTCCATATAAATCAGGCAGTCTAATGGGAGAGTGCTAGACTTAACAAAGTACAGGTAGGTGCTCTTGTACTTGCAACCCCAGTATGTCAGAAATAATGAAGACACTTCTCTTGCACTGCACCATCGACTTCCCTTGTGAACTTTCTTAAAAGAACTGAGTGGAAGAAGAGTCACATTTTTTTTTTTGAAAATAGAAACCAGAGAGATGTTTTCCAGATTTGTTCTGAGCAAAGTTCAGTCTTCTGTTGCAGCACTTGGATGTGTTGACAGACTCTTTGCAAATGACTGAATGCAGGAGGAGTTGGTGGTAGCAAAAGAAGGAAGTAATATGTGCTTATGCTGCCTAAGATAGTCTTAAAACACTGTAGAAAGAAAGAAAAGCAGGATTGTATAGTCAAAGTAGATATTTGACTTTTCTGCCGTACAGTTATCTTCAGCTGCTGGTTTTACAGAATAACGAATGGTTGAGGTCAGAAGGTACCTCTGAAGGTCATCTGGTTTAACTGCCCTGTTCAAGCAGATTCACTTAGAGACAGTTGCCCAGGACTGTGTCTGAATAGGTTTTTAATAGTTTTGAAAATGAAGACTCCACAGGCTCCCTGGGCAGCCTATACCACAGCTCTGGCACTCTCACAGTGAGAAAGTGTTTCCTGATGTTCTGAGGGAACCTCTTATATTTCAGCTCATGCCCATTGCCTGTGATCTTGCCACTGGGCACCACTGAAAAAAGCCTGGCTCCATCTTTTTTATACCTTCCCTTTTGATACTTGTATACAGTGATGAGTTTTCCCCCAAGCCTTCTCTTCTCCAGGCTAAACAGTCACAGCTCTCTCAACCTTTCTTCATAGAAGAGATGCTCCAGTCTCTTAATCATCTTTGTGGTCCTTTGTTGCACTCTCTACAGTGTGCCTATGTCTTGCTCATACAGGGGAGCCTAGAACTGGACCCAGTACTCCAGGCATGGCCTCACTAAAGACAAGTAGAGGGGAAGGATCACCTCACTCAGCCTGCTGGCAGCGTTTCTTCTAATGCAGCCTGAGAACCCATGCTCCATCCATGGCAGTGTTTAAGGCCAGGCTGGACGAAGCCTTGGGTGGCATGGTTTAGTGTGAAGTATCCTTGCTTATGGCAGGGGTGTGGGAACTAGGTGATGTTAGGGTCCTTTCCAACCTTAACTATTCTATGATTCTATGCCAAGGGCACATTGGCAGCTCATGTTCAGTTTGGTGCCCACCAGGACTCCCAAGGTGTTTACTGCAAAGCTGCTTTCCAGCTGGGTTACCGTCAACACTTGTTTTGGTGCTTGGGGTTGTTCTCCCCATGTGCAGGGTTGTTCAGCTTCTCCTTGTTGAACTTCATGAGGTTCCTGTCACCCCATTTCTCTAGGCTGTCAAGATCCCTCTGGATGGCAGCATGACTCTGGTATATCAACCACTCTTCCCTGTTTCTGTTGCTTAAGTGAAATATTTTCCTCTAAGGAGTTGTGAAGCTTCTATTATGGTTATAGAATTTTAGGATCATGAAAATAAAATTGCTGTAATAATTTATCATTTAAACTCTCAGATTTTTCTTTCACCTGAGTATTGTAGTGGTGATTCACTGTTTAATTTGTCTGTTAAATGTAAAGTAGATTAATAGTGAACTTGTTACAGTTAGAATTGAGTTGCACTTAGTTATGGCAGGAATTGGTCGTAAATACTGTTTCTTAATTGTCCTTTCAGTGGGTTGCTTTGATTATTGCTACAAAAAAGTCCAGTTTCTTTACTTTCAACATGTCTCCTTTTTTCCCTTCCCAACACATATACTACTGTCAAAATGTTAACTGCAACATGAAGAAAAGCAAAATTGTTTATCTGAAGGCTGCTCATGGTGTAAGCTTCCACATGAGGTATCTGGAGAAGGAGGAGGAACTCCCTCTAACCTATGATCTTGGTGGTTGCTCTATCTTTATGCAACATACCAAGAAAATTACTTTGATAAGAATTAGAACACAAACCCAAGGCAGAAAACAAAATTTGTTTACTTTTTCAGTTCATAGCTGTTTTGAAAGACTTGAGTAAACTTTGTGCTGTGTGAAAGGCTTAGAGGTTAAACCCAAGAATATAATTCTTGATTCTGCTTTACAGAAATGCTTACAAAAGTAGTAAGTTTTCTGAAATAAACACTGCTGCATTATGAAGAACCTTGAATTCATAACCTGCCGGCATTGAGATTGTAAACTTAAAGGACAAGGGGTAATGGGTTCAAACTTAAACAGGAGAGGTTTAGATTGGATATAAGGAAGAAATTCTTTCCTGTTTGGGTGGTGAGGCACTGGAATGGGTTGCCCAGGGAGGTTTTGAATGCTCCATCCCTGGCAGTGTTCAAGGCCAGGTTGGATGGTTTAGTGTGAGGTGTCCTTGCTTATGGCAGGGGGTTTGGAATGAGATGATCTTAAGGTCCTTTCCAACCCTAACTATTCTGTGATTGTATGATTCTATAAGGCTGCGACAATAATTTTCGATACAAATGTGATCTGAGAATGTAAAATAACATGTTTGAAAAGATTGTTTATTGGACAAACATCTTAACTATATGAAAACCGTAATTTATTATGCAGCCCATCTGGAGGGTTGCCTCCCTCACTCTTTCTCAAGCTTGTATTTTAGCATATGTTAACATTCAACAGGTGAATGTTTAAAAAAAAAAATAATGTATCACATATGAGCCCAACATAGTGGAACAGTTGTGTTTGGCTATTTTTGTAAGAAAAAAAAACAAGTGAAAAATAAATTCCTTGGTCACAGTGTAATTCTGGTGCCGCACAATTGATAAACCACAGATAAACTGAATAATTCCTGCCTTGAACTGTCTTTCTTTTTGCTTTTCTCTCCCTGAGATTGGGAAATAGCAAGTGACAAGTACCCACAATGTGTTAGCTCGTATTTTATGCTGAAAGAAAAAACAATTGAAATCACTAATATGTTTTGGAGTAAATTTCTGAAATATGCAATGTGAAGTCAAATTATGATAATTTAGTGTGTCACAGTGATGTCAGAACAGGCAATTTGTCTGTAATTCCTCCTGTTAACTGAGATCAGCTACATCAGCAAAGGACTTCCTAATGATTGTGACTCTTAAAACCTGTAATCCTTAATCATTAAATATCTTTAGGAAGTAGATCAAAATAAATTATAAATGGACTTCTGCATATAATGGTATCGTACAGCGTTGTGCAAGTAGTATCTTTGTATTACCCCTCAGTTAAAACACTTTGCTTTTGAATGTAGTTGCATAACACAAAGATGCTTTTGAATGCGCCTTCAGCAGGTTTTTGTTTTGGTGGTTTTTTTTTTTTTATGTCTCCACGGCACCACTTTGGTATGCTAAAGGTATTCTGTTTTTCAATTCCATGTATTCCCCTCCTCCCTTATGCAATATGGTTGAAAATTCCAGCATGGTTATTACGGAATTTGCTTGGGATGTTGATGCTTGTTTTGCAACATTTTGTAAAGCGAACAGGATCAGTGGAAGACAAATTATCCTGGTTGTTAGGATTTGTCAAGGGAGATAAAAAGTCATAAGTCATTAGGAGAAGTCATATTGCAGCCTGTGGTTTCATGAGCCAGTCCTGCCATTTATTCTGTCACGAGTGTTTGTCCTGTTGCACGCATAGCGTATTGGGAAGTGACGGGGCGAGGGTTGCCCCTTGCCCTTCCCCCAGGTTTTAGTCTTGATTGGTTGCATAGTCTGGTTCTGCATGCAACAGGAGGTGTTGTAGCGGCTGGAATAAAGAGGGATAGCTGGGAGAGATACTTTGCACAGCAGGACCAGCTTGAACTGGTGAGAATATGTTTATGAATCTGTGCCTTGATGTCATATGTTCTGGTTGAGTGCCCAGCTCTGCACTTGCTGATTGGGAGAGGGGACTGTATTGACTTTCTTCACACTTCCTTATATAAAGTTTTGTGACTTTATATAGCTTGACTTCGTTTGGATATCTTTTCTTGAAGGGATAAAGGGGGACACTGCCCCATGCATCTGACCCTTGCATATCATCTTGAATGTGTGGATAAAATCCATGCTTTTGATGAGACATTTTTACTGAGAAGGTTCATCTTGTTGTATTTCTAAACCTGTCTGAACCTATCTAAATGTTACTGTTTAGTGCTTTTAGTCTGAAAATAGCATAGCTAGAGAATCAGACATCCTGAAGATTATTCACAGTTGCTATCATACCCACACCTATCATATACCCACACAACGAATATGAGTGAGGTGGTATGTGTGTTTTCTTTCTTCTGGATCCAAATGTAACATCTGATGTATTTTAAATGTTAGGTTGATTTGGCTTGAGATAAAATTGTTGTATGTAACTATATGTAATGTATTATTTTTAACAGCTCGCTTTTACACGAGATGGACTATGTGGCTTGTGGAATGAAATGGTAAAAGATGGGGAGATTGTATATCCTGGAACAGAGTTAACACAAAGTGGCGAACTACCTCCAAGAAAAGGTATGGATTTTAAATTTTTTTTTTTCTTTGTTCATTTTTTTTTTCCATTGTAATGATGAAAATGGAATTCAGATTTCATGCTGTCACAAAACTTTGGTGTATTGTCACCTATCTATACAATTTGCAGGTGTTTATGTCTCAAATTAAATACAATTGAAACTGGTTTTTTAAAAGTGTGCAGAAAGGTAATGTCTGAGCCTTCAAATGAAGGCTTAAAGAAAGGCTTAAATTTGTTCCAGCCTTTTGAAATTAAACTTCATAACTAGGCATGTTGAGAAAGGCTTGGTGGTGTCCTTTTGTTTGGTATGGTTGGTGTGTATACAGCTGAAGCCTATGTTTAAAGGAAGTGGAGTGAGAAGCGGGGTAGAGTAGATACTGCTATTTCCAATTTTGTTTACTGTCTTCATAAAGTAACTAAAAGGTCAGCTGAAAAAAAACTGTCCGCAGTCTCTCTGAGAATGCAGTGGGGTTTTTTTGGGTTTCTTTTTTTTTTTTTTCGTTGCACTTGAGACCAGCTCAGACACTACCGGTCCTGCAAATGTGAGATTGATGAATCTGTTCAGAGAGGGTACTTTGATGAAGGTGGATTTTGTCTNGTTTTTTTTTTTTTTTTTTCGTTGCACTTGAGACCAGCTCAGACACTACCGGTCCTGCAAATGTGAGATTGATGAATCTGTTCAGAGAGGGTACTTTGATGAAGGTGGATTTTGTCTCATGATGGGCTATGCCAAAAATGAAACAATTCTGCCCTTGCATGTTTTTCTTTCTTTATATTGTGATGCTTTTTTGACTTCTTATTGAACAGAAAGTTAAAGTGTTAAAAAAAGGAAAAGGTTTGTTTCCTAACTTGGCTGAAGTGGGCTCACCAAATGGTCAGTAATTTATGTGGCCCCCAAGTAAATGAGGCTCTGTCTATGAGGAGGATAGAAATACTGCCTTTAGCAGTGAACTGTTATTTCAGCTTCCATTACTTCCTGAACTGAACCGCTGGATAGGCATGATACTTAAACGAGTAATGCGCAATTCCTTGTGGAGAGAATTTTTTTGTATTTGTGGTTAGTCTTCTTTAAAATCTGGGGTGGAAGGGAAGTCTTTTTGACTAGGGGAAGTTACTTCTACAGGAAAGAAGCCATAATAAATAGTTTGAGAGGAAAGTGAATTGTACTCTTCTTATGAAGAGTATAAGCTTTATAGGTAAGGACAAGGATTATGCTTCTAACTGTTTTGGAGTTAAAACTTTTTTGTTTTGTCCTGCTGCTGCTGGTCCTTTTGAATATTGTTGCTGACATAGAACAAAAATATTACTGATCTTATCAGAAAGGCTATTTCAATAGCTACTCCTGAAATGAGTGGAGGTAGTGTAATATTTTTTCTTAGGGTTAGCTAGCTTTATGGATTTTGCCAGAAGGCATCATACACTTGATGCAATGAAGGGAAGAGTTATCCCCTAAATGAAGTGTGGGAAATGCTTTCCCATTCACTGACAGCTCATGGGAAAGGTGTTGTGATGGTCATATTGTAATGACCATGAGAAAGGTATTGTGATGGTCATGGTGGTCATTCAACACACTCTGAAAAAAGATAACAAACATCTGTAATAATATTTTGGTTTATAAAGGAAATCGATGCAGTTTCCTTTGGGTTTTTTTTTTGTGTCAGATACTTGCACATTGTATTTAGAGTTGTAGCTGTGCTGATATTTGACAGAGAACTATTCTTCCAATAACTTTGTAGCTAAGTAGCCACAGATAATTGGGATTTTTGTTAGTTATGGTGCTATAGTGCTGTCAGAGATTCTGCAAGTCAGTCATCTGTGACTTTGTATTCATCCACACTTGGGACTGAATAGTGATGTGAATTTTTTGTTTTTAAATGCTGGATGTATGTATGTACACATGACTTCCAAGGATCAAAAAGGTATAAAGCATAAAAGGCTGTATGGTGCTGTTGCCTTTCCGTAGAAATAAAGCATCAATGATACAAGCTGTGATGAGGCTTTCAAAAGCTTTCATATATCCGTGGTGATGGTTGGTTATTTCGTGTGTGTATGTTGTATTTTTGTAAATATTAAATTTTTTTTGTTTATTTTGTTAAAGGAAAACTGCTACTTACTGTTTCCAGTGCTGTACTGTGGTGTATTGACCTTAACCAACTGCCTACCCAGCTTCTCACTCGCAGTCTCTCCTCAACAGGAAAAAGGGAGAAAATTAAATGGAAAAGCTCATGCATCAAGATAAAGCCAGGGAGATCACTTACCGTCACTGTCATGGTCAAAATGGACTTGACTTGAGGCTAATTTTGGTCAATGTTGATTAGGTTGTGGACTTGATTTAGAATGGGCAGTAGTGAATCATGTAACCAGAAAAATTGGTGGTCAGTTTGCACATTTGAAAATGCAGCTCAAATTGAGTTTCATGAAATTAAAATCTAGAGTATTTCAGTTTGCTTAATTGGTAGTTACTTTTTTTCATAAATGATCTACAAATGTAATTCAAGAGGAGAGGGAAAAGTTCATATAAGTAATGAATGTATATAAACCACAGTGTTTTTATAGCAAAAGCAATATGTTTTAATGTCAACATTTAGATTTTGCTGCTAAACTGACTAATTTGGAGAGAAGTAAGAGATGTTGCTGTAAGTAGTCCTTTTTGTTCAGTCTGTTTTCAGAAGTTTTAATTTATGTCCATCCATCATGACTGCTTTTCTTCAGTAGTGCTCTAGCTGTCTGTTGGTACTGACAGTGCTGCTCACAAGAGGTACTGCATTCTTTCACTGGGTATCAGCTGTGGCAATAGACTGGAAGAACATGCTATTGATAGCAAAAAATGTTCCTTTTCTCTCTATGAAAAATATGCAAATACCATATTTTTTTGTTGCCTGTTAGGAAGAATGTTTCGTTGGGAGTAACCTCTTTGTTTTTTCTTTGTGACATTTGCAGGAAAACATGTTTGATAAATGCGTTCAGGAGAACGTGTTTGCATGTTTCCAAGTATCAACTGAGGACATAGCTGTGACAGTAGTGATGTCCAAATACAAGTGCACTTGCAGTATGGCATATGATTAAAAGATAATCAGGCTGCCTTCAGGATGTTTGAGTGAGATTATTGTCTTCTATACTGGAAGCTATGTACTGAACATAGTAAAGTATTAAATACTACTATTCTTATTATATTTTTAAGTTACTGAACCCTTACTGTAAATACAAAATCATCAGCTTCCTGCCTCTGTCCTGCCTTTGATAAACACTTCGGGCTTCCTCTCTGTTTGCTATTTCCTGAAAGCTCAACCTTTGTCAGCATACTGCTGTTGAATCCACAAATCTCATTCCGTGTTGCACCTGCAGGTAACAAAGTCCAAACAGCACAAGCAATTCCAGAGAGGCTGACAGAAGCTAAATGTTTATGATAAGAGTAACAGTATGTGAGGATTGGTTATGTTGGTTACTGTTCAGAGCATGTATGTATCAAACTGTTGTAGCAAGCGGGCACGTAGGCAAGGCTCTGCTTTGAGTCTACTTTTTCGTGTGAGAGAGAACTTGTTAGAAGTGCCTCTTTTAGCTCAGTCTTTCCTGCTTCCCCAGTCCATGACTATTTGGCTATATCCAGTGGCTCAAGCATTCAGTACTTAGCTATGGGTTATCCTACTCTGTGCAGGACAGAGAGAAGTCCTAGTTCTACCCCCTTGGGCAATTTAACTTCATAAGTGTAAAATGTTGTATTGCATATTCAACAGATAATTTAAAGAATGCATTTTAAAATACATTATACCAGGGAAGAAAAGAAGCTTTATTTCTGATTAGTGTTAGGAAATTAGAATCTTCTGTCATCTGGACTTCTATACCTGGAAGCCATGTATTAACGTGGCTTGCAAATGGTTAGGCATGCATCCTTCCTTCACAAATAACTATCAGTTGAAGTTTGTATATGTGTGCATATATATTATATATATGAATATAATAGATATGTTTCTTTTATATATATATTATATCTATTATATACATATATATAATATATGTGCACACATATACAATATATATACAATATATATATATATGTATATATACACATATATATAATATATATATTTATATATATATAAAAGCAAAGTTCTCTGACAGAAAACAGATTATTGTTTTGTACTGCAGCTGAAATACTTCCTGTATCTGGGGCTGCCAAATACTATTTGGGAGTGGTTGTAAAAGACAGCCTTTGCCAAAAGCACACTCTGTATAACTTTTTGCCTTGTGCATGGCAACATCTATTGAGAAACTGTTGCTGGCTTTTCCTTTCTACTGAGGGATTCCTAGCCGTATCAGTTAATCATAGAATCACAGAATAGTTAGGGTTGGACAGGGCCTTAAGATCATCTAGCTCCAACCCCCTTGCCATAAGCAGGGACACCTCACACTAAACCGTGCCACCCAAGGCTTCATCCAGCCTGGCCCTGAACACTGCCAGGGATGGAGCATTCACAATCTCCCTGGCCAACCCATTCCAGCATCTCACCACCCTAACAGGAAAGAACTTCTTCCTTATATCCAATCGAAACCTCTCCTGTTTAAGTTTGAACCCATTACCCCTTATCCTGTCGCTACAGTCCCTAATGAAGAGCCTCTCCCCAGCATCCCTATAGGCCCCCTTCAGATACTGGAAGGCTGCTATGAGGTCTCCATGCAGCCTTCTCTTTCCCAGGCTGAACAGCCCCAACTCTCTCAGCCTGTCTTTCCATAGGAGATACTCCAGTCCTCTGATCATCTTCGTGGCCCTCCTCTGGACTTGTTCCAACAACTCCATGTCCTTTTTCCTCCAGTCATCATCNTCTCCATGCAGCCTTCTCTTTCCCAGGCTGAACAGCCCCAACTCTCTCAGCCTGTCTTTGCATAGGAGATACTCCAGTCCTCTGATCATCTTCGTGGCCCTCCTCTGGACTTGTTCCAACAGCTCCATGTCCTTTTTCTGTTGAGGACACCAGAGCTGCACACAATACTCCAAGTGAGGTCTCACAAGAGCAGAGTAGAAGGGCAGGATCACCTCCCTCGACCTTTTGATGCAGCCCAGGATACGGCATTTAAAAGCAGCACAAGATATAGCAGGTGCAGGAGGCAAAACGTTACATATGTGGTGTCAGTTATTTTTTAGATTGAATATAAAATATAAGTTCCACCTTCAGTTGCTTCCTTTTTATCCTCCATTTATATTGGATTAGGCTATTGCTGTGCAAGATAAAGCATTTGGTGAGCTGTTGTGCTTTGGTTTGGGAGCTAACTTCTAACTGAGAATGGTTACTTCAGTTGCTCTGTTTTGCCTGGCTAAGGGCACCTACCTCAGCTTGGAGGTTTAAGGTTCTAAGTCAGAGCATAGTTAAAGTTCTTTAAGGGAAATGTTACATGGTTATTTTTCCCCACTCCAACATTCAGGCTTCAGTCTAAGAAAATGAATTTAAAACAGGTTGGCACACTGTAGCATGTTCTTGTGTGCATTGTTTTGAAAACTGTCTCATTGCTAGTTATTTTGGCCTATGCTTGCTTCACGCAAGATGTCGTCCTCCCTGCCTCTCAGAAAAATCTTTGGAGTTCCCTTTTTAAAAATCCCTTTCATTAAGTGTAGCTGAGCTTCCATAATTATGAGGCCTGTGTTCATGCTTTCAATTTAGAGAGATACCAACTTTGTCCGTTACAGAGCAAGTGTTTGGCTTTTTGCAAGTATAGTGAAAGTCTTTGTGGAACAATTTGACATGGGGTTTTAATGTAGTTTTTTTTTTNGTGAATAAGACAAATGTGTTCATATTAGCGTTCTCTGACCAGGAGTATTTCAGTTGCTGTAAATGAAGCATTCTAACTGAAAGCATACGAAAATTAGGAATTATTTCTTCAAAAGCACTAGACTTTTTTGGTTTTTTTATTTGTTTTTTTTTTTTTTTTTTTTTTTTTTTTTGAATCAGCTCCTTCTTGCTTTTTGTCTCATTGCCTCTCTTTTCTGTTCATACAGACCATGAAGAAAAGAAAATCCTCCTTGTGGCTTTGTATGATGAGGTTGTTTTTATGCAATAGAAAGCTTAAGTTCCCACCTGGATTGGGACCTTCTTTACTAGCCTTGAGGTGTTGGGCAAAATGATTTAATTTGTAGCCCTTTGTTATCCTTTGCTGAGGATCTGTTAAAAAATGTAACAGGCTCTCTTACAGCTGCCTGTAAAATGAGGTGTCTTGGCACTACACCCTTCACCCACTAAGTAAAATCCCAGACCCTGCAGTGTGTGTCTCTAGATGTGTGGGTGATTGGAGAAACAGTGAGATTACTGTGAGAATATTCTGAACTACTGGGGCTAAACAGGGTCCTCAGTCACTGATTTAACTCTAAAGGAACAGATTCCATTATAATATTATTCACTTGTGACTTGGAATAGAAAGAGCTAGATTCAGTTACACTTTGTACATGTGTTACAATACTGATGACTGCTGTACTACTGGCTGTTACTTGGCATTTGAGAGAAATGGTTATACGGTCTCTGCGGTTGCCATGTACAAGTGACTTTGCTGTCCCTCCTGTAACCCACAGTCTTAGCCGCAGCATGCATGCTGCGGTTGTGCCTCCTTTTCTTACCCTGTTCTCCCTCGGTTTTCATCTGCCACCTCCTTGGCAGTAGTGTGTATTATAGGTTTAGGAAACATTGGCTTTAATTTAAAACTTACAAAGTTAAGGCACATTAAAAAGGTTTGTTTTGGGAGGTGCTATTGTCTACATCTGACAAATTTTTAACGAAGAGGCAGTCACTGATCCAGTTGCAACCAGATTAGGCAGTCATTTTTATATTTTTTTTTCAGGCCAGATGGAAAGAATAGTTTAATGTTTTTGTACATTGTTCTGTTTGTTTATTTTGAGGGAATAAGAGCCTTTTGATCTCCAAGTGGGGTCAGGGTGAATCATACGTGCTGGGTCTGGCAACAGCTGTAAACCTCTTGCTTATATTGTCTTCGGAAATATGCTGGTACAAATGCATGTGTTTTGGGTGGGTGGGGTGGGACAGGGAAAAAAGACAAAATTCTAATGCTCATTTGTATTCTTGTGGATGGGAAATTTTGTGTGTGTGTGTGCATGCGTGTGTGTGTAGGTCTCTGTAGACTAGACTTGCAGATAGGGATAGAGTACCAGTCATTTTTACAAGCCTGTCAGAAAGGGATCTAAACTCTTCATGGGCAAGTTGCAAATGAGAAATTTTTGGGGATATTTTTTAGAAAAGAAGATCAAGGTGAGGAAAGGAGTTTCCATGCTGGCCCTTAATTGCAAGGCAATCTTGTGCATTGAACTGGTAGGAGGAATGGATATGGAGATCCATATCCCAGGGTGAATAAGGAGAGACTTTCAGCTGTGTAGTTCTACTATGTTTAGAAAACTGGGACTTTCATGCAGCCCTTGATTACAGAGATAAGTGACCATGTGTTCTCTCTCTTTATGATAATAATCTCAAAAATGTTGAAATGCTCTTTTGTTGGTTGGGCAGAGAGTGATGGTATTATTTTCTTTACTTGCTGGCAATGACTAAGATGTTAGATAATGTTACAGATGTTGAAATAAGGCTGCATAAAATTAGTGCAAATGTCAATATATAGCTCCTTGGTTTTGAAATTAAGGCAGTTGCCATATTTTTCTGTGTTGGAAATGGAATATGAAAACAAGTAGTACAGAAATGCAGATATGTTGGGAGAAGAATCTTACTTAAAGTGCATCCTTTGTGACACTGTGTATTGCAAATCCTTTGCAAGTCTTCCATGATGATATTGATATTAAATGTTCATCCTCCCTTGGAGGTTACAGCAGTGATTTCTGGATTATAAGGTCACTGTCTTATGAAATGTAACATTAGGCCTAGCACCTTTGACAGTTAACATGGTAAAATATAACTTCTCCACACCCTCTGCTCTTAATGGTAGACAATACTGCTTTAAACTTGTGGGCCGGGCATTTCACCAGTACATTTCTAACCTACAACTAAATTCAAGGAGGAACCAGCTTACCCAGTCTTTTTTTTTTTTTCTTTTTCTCTTTAGATGATAGTACTGAATGCCAGACTGCAGCGAAGAAAGAAGAGCAAAACGACAAAGAAAAGAAAGATGAAGAAGAGGCTCCACTGCCCACTTACAGGGCCAAATCAATTGTTGAGAGTTGGGTTTGGGGCAAACAACCAGGTATTGCAGCTGTTTCACTTATTCTTACTGAAGCACTATGTGTTCTGTGTAGACCACTACTTCTGTATCATCGAGAACCAACTGGGTCACATATATTTGCTGACAGGTGCATCTGTTGGTGGAGTAAGTTGGTAGTTAACTGTGACTGAAGTTAAACATTTACTGTAATTACTTTCAGATTTCATTAGGCTCATGACTTGAGTCAATTTCTACCTTCTGTCCTGCTTGAAGGAATGATACACTGATTTAGAACAAATGCAGTCGTATGGTGAAATGTTATGATAGCTTCAGAATATTTCTTTTCAGTTGCTGAGACTAAAAAAAAATTTCTTAGTTTCTGAAGCCTGAATTTTCTGCAGGCAGTAAAGGTTTAGTAGGTGATAGATCTTTTTCATTTCATGGTCTGGTAGCTTAGTTTGAGTGAATCATGGGAGGAAGGTTAAAATGGTTAGGTCAATTAACTGTCTGTCCTAACCTTTGCTGACAGTAGTATCATGTGTGATGGCAGTGGAGAAATGGTTTGTGTTCGTGTCTTCGTATCTGTGAAATACTGATTTTGATACTGAAGCCAGTTGAAGTTCATGACTGTTTATTACTGCAGAGCAGCAATTCATTGTCTGCCATTGTCTGTGTTAGAAATAGCAGAGAAGCTTCACTTCAGTGGTTTGTTTTACAGTTCTGGTGCGTGACATTGCTCAATTCACATGTTGGCATGTGCAAACTTTGGAGACATCTGTTGGGCCCCCTTTTTTTTCCCTTCATCCAGAACCTCTTGAAGAACCCTGAAAAAGTATTGTCTCTTCAGTGCCAGTGCATCTGTGTAGCAGCTTTTGCTAGGGAAGCTGTTTTTATCTGTTGAGCTGCAGGTCAACTGCCAGTCTTCTGTCCTCTGCTCTGTGCCAGCCAGCTTGCTCCCTTTTCTTAAGGACAGGAGGACAGATGGGCTTGCTGTCACTCTAGACAGAATTTTGCAGTGTAGGAGGAATGAAAAGAATTGCCATTACAGTGGCAGGGGGAGCGAGAATTGAATATGTTGAAGAGGTGTAAGCTGAAGGTCACTTTGTTTTATGTTTTTATTCAGTGTTTGTTGCTGAAAAGTAAAATAAAACTAACAAATAAAAATCTAAAGGCTAAATATCTTACCAAATTTCTTCTTACCAAATTTCTTCCAGCTGACCAATATGCTGGGGCAGGAGCTGGCCTTTAACCTCACCCTTCAATTATTTCTTAAAAATTGAAAAAACAGTTGTTTAGAAAAAACAAAAAGAAAAAAGGATGTATGTGTATTTGAAGTTTTCAAAAGAAATAACTTGCTCCCTTGTATTTATTTTTAATGCCTATATATAGTGTGGTTTATTAGCGCACAAGTACTAATTATTGTAGAAATAACTTTCAAAGACTTTGTCTAACAGATTTGTATTCCTTGGTCTTCATTACCATTTCTTCTTGAAGTTTGCATCACCTAGCTGTGACATACAATTCCTTAACACTATCAACACACAGTTTATTTATAGAAATGTTACACATATCTTTTGTACATGATTGTCAGTAACTTTTTGTATTTGTCAGAGAGATAGCTAACAGTTGCTATCGAGCCATTTTAGCTTTTGTGGCTTGGTAATTAAAAAAGATAAATACGAGTAGTCAATTTGGATACTTCATGTGTTTTATAAAATACGGAAAACAGTTTTAAGCTTTTCTTTTGTCATCCCACATAAAAATAAAACAAACCTTTGAACATTTGCCTGTCAAAAGCATGAAGGAAATTTTGAAAAGAAGAATTTCTTCTCAAATATATTGTTGCTGATCAAATAAGAATTACAGACTTACTGTATTTTCATTAATGTTTTATATCTTTACAAGTAAGGTATAATTTGGAGTTATTTTATAAAAAGAACTGAAGAGGCGTCAGAAGCCTGTGCTTCATGTCAATACCCTGAACTATTTCTACAGAGTTTTAATGATTTACAGTCTTACATTGTGAGATCAGTGTGTAGACATTAGACAGTATGTATTTATGTTTTAGAAGTGCTGCATTACAATCTTACTTTGCCAAGAAGCGTGGAGGACCATGCTATTGAACTTCAGCAGGCTAATCCAGGTCAGTGGGTCTTGTGACATCCCTACCCTATGAGGGCTGAGAGATTCTGGGATCACACACAAAAACCTGTTCATGAAATTGTTGAATTGTGTTGTGAAGCAGTACTTTGTGTCCCCCCTCCTGAGCCCTGTGCTTGTTTTTTGTCATCTTGGCACAAGTTCAGGGGAGCAAAATGCGTTCTTTTAATTCTGATTTATGCTGAGGTCACTGCTCTGCCATAACAGGGCAAAGGGGTCATAGGTTTTTTTTGGTTTTTTTTTGAATGGTCTTGGGTCAAGTGCTGTAAAATTGCATAAGTAGTAATAAATACATTGGTAAGTTATTATATGGCTTTAAGTTGCTTTTCATTTTTTCTTGCATCTTAGTTTTCATCCGTTTCGGATTCAGCTCTTACCCATCAGTGTTGAACTATTCAGGCATTATTTTTGACATTAATTGTGCTTTAAAACATCTTCCACCATCCTGTTCCTGCCAGGTTGTGTGTTCATTAACTGTTTCTTCTGATTCTTCACAAAAAGTTTGGTTTATTACTTTTACCAGTTTTCTTTTCTGAAGTTTGGGAGACAAGCAGAAGAGGAACCTCCTGAAGTTGTACGAAATGTACAGAAAATAGAGCAGTACTTAATTTTCTTGCATTTCTTAGTCATCATATGCTTAAGGTTGGCTCTATTGAGTCAAACCAAAGGACAGTCTAACCAACATTCCTGTTGTTGTCAGGAATGTCCTGACAGCAACAGCATAAATAACAGTAGCCAAGTGGATAGTTGGGTTCTGTGTTTATGATACATTATTTGTAGCATATAGACTTGAGCCACAAGTGGTGGTATGGAGGAATAAGCATGTGCGCTTAGATCCCCTCCCATTTTATTTTGCTGAAGCATATGTGTTCATAGCATAACTTAACAGGCTTTAATAATTTCTGGTGTTGGTTTTTTTTTTCCTATTAATTTGTCTAGTCCCTTTTTAAACGTTCTAAATTTTAGCATCCACAGATGTATGAAGCAAGCTATGTCAACTGCTTTTTACATGAATATTACCTCCTCCTAGTCCTTGACTTGATATTGACATCTGTTGGTTTCACCTAATGCTCTGTTCTTACACTGGAAGAGGCAGTTCCTTCCTGGTCTTCCCAGCACTGGTGGGGTGGTTTTTTTGTGTTTTAAGAATTCTGTCATAATCAGCTCCCAGTTGTGTCTTTCCCTCACTGAGAATCATATCTCAGCAGACTTCTCTACATACAGAAGGTTTTGCAAACACTTGTTTCGCACACCCCCTCCCCACCTCCGCCCCCCAGTTTTCTGCCAGGGAAGGTGGGCTGGGAACTAGTGGTTACACAATTAAAATCCGTCATGGCATTGAAAAAAATCTGAGTTTAATCTCCTTTATGGTGACATTTCCTATTTTAATAAAATTTCTTGGTCAATACTTTTAAAATACAGTTTTGGAAGGGCTAATAAGAGAATTGTTTAGTCAAAGGATGAAATTTGCCCTCTGTTTTGCATTTTCCTTCTGAGAACTCCTTCATCCCTGTGTTTTAATTTTACTCTCTTGCCACTTGGAACAGATTTTAACTCACATTCTACCCTTCCCCCAGCTTGAAAGCTGTTGTCCAGCTCCAAGTATCTGTTTGGTTGCTGTTTATGCTCTTAAGAGGTATGTGTATGTGTGTATTTTTACACACAAACACCAGTGTCCTTTCTTGCTATTTCTTTCTATGCACGAGTATTTGAGCATCAATTTAAACAAGTATTGCTCTTGATACAGAACTTAGAAAGTTAAGTACCCAGCCATGTAGTGAGATGCATTCTGAATGTGCGTGCAACTATTCATTATTGCTCCTGATGAATACTAATAAGGTGAGGTCTACTGTTGGTCACCTTTTGAATAGGGGAGCAGACAAAAGGAAACTGAAAGCTAAATTACATTCTTTGTTATAAAATAATTTTTGGAGCATATTTAGCCTTGTTTATGAAGAAAATTGTGTATGTGATTATATTTTTGCCTTTCCCTCTGACTTAGGAATCCACTCATTCTGTGGCAATGGCTTTTGCAGGGTCATTGAACGACTGTTAAGCCAAGCCAATTGCATTCTCTGTCTACTGTATGTACAGTGGCAGTGACATGTAACAGAAGGGGAAAGAAGAGACAAAATACAATAATCTCTAGGAAATTTGAGCACCTTAGTTGTATTGCTGGCAGGAATGTGCTCATTATAATAGTAGATTCTCGCCAAATTCTGTTTCATATGTTTTTTTGATTTTTGAAGTCTGAAATCTCCCCACACTATAACATCTCTCTTTGCTTTTAATAAAGCTTGTGACTCAACCAAAGTTCTTGAAACTTTTCAGTTTGGTATTGGCATTTTTAAGGCCCTTAATTTGCCAGTTACAAGCCTGTGCTGTTCCCTACAAGGGCTGATGAAATAAGTGTGAAGAAACTATTAAGTATGGGCTAATTTTGGGTTTGTGTGTTTTTGTGTGTGGGTTATTTTTTTATATTTATTTTTTAGTTATTAGGAGCAAATGTGCTGTTGGACAGTAAGCTTGTCTTAGACTCATGTCTGGTTGGTGTTCTGGCTGTGTGGCTGAGATGGTTTAAGAAGCTACTGTCTTCAGCTACTTGTTTTGTCCCGCAGTTCTGCTGGCTTACCTAAATAGCATGTCACTTCTTTACTCTGTTCTGTCAGATGACCTGGGTTAAACACTACTGGTATTTTTCCTTCTAATGCAGAGAACTTCTGGCAGGGTGAATTAAGAAGTGAAGACATGTAGTTATGTTAGTTGCTGAGGGGAGGGAGAGATGTGATAACAGAAGACGTTAAAACCCTTCTGTATCTCTACTGCAGCCAGAAAACGTGTCTGACTGTAGTTGTCAATTAACAAGTATTCTGCTAATGTTAGTTTGAGAATTTAAACATTTGTGGTATGACTTCAATGCTTACATTCTAGGTACGGATTAAGTAAGTAATCTGGCTCCACCCTTTGTAAAATAACTGACAAAGCAAAGCATTGCAAGGGATGGTTAGCATCAGGGCTGGCATAGTGGCGTATGAACAATTTTGTGCAAAGGGTTCCCTGTAACCTTCTCAGATGAAATTTGAATCGTTACTATTAATAAGCTATTCTCTCATTAGACTATTTAGCTCATCGGTAGTGTTCTTCAGACTCGAGGGTTTATTGAAGTCAGTTTCACTAGATTGATTCCCAGATATATTTAAAACTTTCTAAAGATGAACTGAATTTTTAGAAAGATAAATTTACTTATGGAATAAGAGAAGATGTAAAGTGGGAAAATGTATAGATACATCTCATTTAAAAACAGTACTTCTTTTAATAAATCAAAACAGTCCTTGGTTCAATTTTGGGATGTCTGAGTTACAGGACTACTATAACTTGTTCCAGGCATTACTGTGCTTTGCATATAAGCTTTCTTTTACATTTTTTAAATACTAAAGAAGTATGTATAAAATATACGAGTGGAATAATTTAATTTTGGTGGAAAGCTTCCCTGAAGTTGTAGCCATTTGAGGTAGTGAAGGCAAGGTGAGAAGGGGAAAAGAAAAGATTTTTATTATAACTAAATTCATTAAAATGAAGTTTGTGGTTCATGCAGGTTATTTTTATATGGCTTGAATCTCATACAGGGTAATTGATATTTTCCATTAGAAAAAATATTTTTGCATGCAGTTGTTAAGAAAACAGTATATTGTAAGGAACAATTCTTAATACTGCTAGTTTCTGAATATAAAACATTGTGATTTTTAGGGCCAGTCACTTGAAAATTGAGCTCTTTCTAGCCCTTTTTCTTCATAAGAAGTGAAGACAGTTTTGGTATTGTCTTAATTTGACTTTTATTTGTTGATGGTGACTTGATTGACAGGAAAGCAAAATAACTTGCTTTTAAAATCATTTACTTCAGAAAGTGCTATTGTGAGGTTTTGATTAGTGAAGCATTCCTTAGTTTGTGAAACTACAGATTTTTGTACTAAAACACAATTGAACTTTTGAAGTATTTGGAACCCACAATAATGTTAATTTTTTTGTCAAATGAGCAAGTTGCCCTATCAGATCAGTGTGTGTGGTGTTGAGTGTCTTACAGGCTATCCTGTATATGTTTCTGAAACATTAGGAATTCATTTTTAGGTGCTGCTATGAAACTGTTTTTTGCTTTTTTTTTTTATTTTCCC
>NDXB01006206.1:0-15404 GCA_002631895.1 Agapornis roseicollis | reverse complement strand
TTGGATTTGTTTTTTTTTTTTTTTTTTTTTTTTTAATTTCCCTGCAGAGACACAATATTGTGTGTGTGTAAAATGGCCATCTTTCAACTGGTACTGCATGATGTGTGTACATTCTATCTGCTTCCGTAGGGTTCTGTTTTCGAAGCAGTCAGAGTTCTTACAGTGGTTTGTGTCACCTATTTTATCAGAAAGGTTGGAATGCTAATAACATCAGTTCTGTGGGTGATCCAAAGTGATTTGAATGGTACATAGTTAGAGACTTCTAGCAAAAGTTTCCTGTAAAGTAATTGCTGGAGAATTTGGAACAAGTCCAGAAGAGGGCCACGAAGATGATTGAGGGACTGGAGCATCTCCCATACGAAGATAGGCTGAGAAAGTTGGGGCTGTTCAGCGTGGCGAAGAGAAGGCTGCATGGAGACCTCCTAGCAGCCTTCCAGTATCTGAAGGGGGCCTATAGGGATGCTGGGGAGGGGCTCTTCATTAGGGACTGTAGTGATAGGACAAGGGGTAACGGGTTCAAACTTAGGAGAGGTTTAGATTGGATGTAAGGAAGAAATTCTTTCCTGTTAGGGTGGTGAGGTACTTGAATGGGTTGGCCAGGGAAGCTGTCAGTGCTCCATCCCTGGCAGTGTTCAAGGCCAGGTTGGATGAAGCCTTGTGTGGCATGGTTTAGTGTGAGGTGTCCCTGCCTATGGCAGGGGAGTTGGAACGAGATGATCTTAAGTTCCTTTCCAACCCTAACTATTCTGTGATTCTATGATTATAATTGTAGGTGGGCTCTGTCTGTCCCAAGTGTTTCTTTCTAGTAGTCCCCATGACATGTGTTTAAGTATGTTACTTTGAAATGAAGGACTTTTTCATCTAATTTCTTAGCTCTCAGGAATAAGTTTAGAGCGTGTCCACATTTAGATTAGTTGCCAGCTAGAAAGGGATGATGAATGCTGTGGTTCTATGTTACCTTATAGACTGTGCTGAGTCTGGCACCTAAGGCTTGATTTCTTTAGCACCAAGTATAGACTCTCTTCCTCAAACATGTTAAATTGCTTTGTGGGTTTTTTTCCCCCCCACTATTTTTTCATTTCTCATATAGAAAGTGAAAAAATAGACCATAATGTATATGCAGAAGGAAATCACTTGCCAAAAAAAGAACAATGTTAAGAAAAGTCTCTTTGAAAAGCAGAAAGTATGGCCATTTCTTACTTCGTTGTATCCTCTTGGTACTTACAGGTTGATAGGGCTTTCATCTTCAGGGAGGGAATAGAAAAAAACCCTGTTTTTTACCTCTTCTGTTGATTCAATAGAGAATTATCATGAAACTGGCATGTCATGTCCTTGTTGTGTTCTGTTATGCTCCCTGGAGGTGCAAGATTTTTTTTTTTGTGTTTTTGCTT
This sequence comes from Agapornis roseicollis, assembly GCA_002631895.1. Taxonomy (NCBI): domain Eukaryota; kingdom Metazoa; phylum Chordata; class Aves; order Psittaciformes; family Psittacidae; genus Agapornis; species Agapornis roseicollis. Next base: position 14,013 of record NDXB01006206.1, on the reverse strand, counting down.
AGAAAATGAAGGTTATGGCACACCTTAGATAAGAGCAGCCTGAGAACATGTAGTTTGTATTTTGTAGAAGCTTTCGCTTTGGTATTCTGAGTAATGCTGACACTTCACAATTCAGATTTTTCCCTCAAAATGGTGCTATTTAATGAAACAAAATTTTAGTTGGATCAACCTGGAGGTATACTGGAACATCAGGAACTTCATTTGAAAGAATGTAACTCCCATGGGTTGAGATAAGAACAGTCCAGTAACTAAGGTATAACACAAAACCACTACTGCTACCACCAGTAATAATAATGGTAAGTGAAATAACAAGGGAAGAGAATACAGCTGCTCACCACCCACTGACCGATACCAAGCTGGACCTGGGCAGTGATCTCCCCTTTCTGGAAAACTGCCCCCAGTTTATACACTGGGCATGATGCCATGCCAAGTGCAAGGTCCTACAGCTGTGTCGGAGCAATCCCAGGCACAGCTACAGGTTGGGCAAAGAGGGGATTCAGAGCAGACCTGCGGAGAAGGACTTGGGGGTGGTGGTTGATGAGAAAATGAACATGAGCTGGCTTCAGTGTGTGCTTGCAGCCCAGAAAGCCAACCATATCCTGGGCTGCATCAAAAGGAGTGGGACCAGCAGGTCAAAGGAGGTGATCCTGCCCTTCTACTCTGCTCTCATCAGACCTCACCTGGAGTATTGTGTGCAGCTCTGGTGTCCTCAGCATAAAACGGACATGGAGCTGTTGGAACAAGTCCAGAGGAGGACCACGAAGATGATCAGGGGACTGGAGCATCTCCCATACAAACATAGGCTGGGAAAGTTGGGGCTGTTCAGCCTGGAGAAGAGAAGTCTGCATGGAGACCTCATAGCAGCCTTCCAGTATCTGAAGGGGGCCTATAGGGATGCTGGGGAGGGGCTCTTCATTAGGGACTGTAGTGACGGGACAAGGGGTAATGGGTTCAAACAGGGGAGGTTTAGATTGGATGTAAGGAAGAAATTCTTTCCTGTTAGGGTAGTGAGATGCTGGAATGGGTTGCCCAGGGAGGATATGAATGCTCCATCCCTGGCAGTGTTTAAGGCCAGGTTGGATGAAGCCTTGTGTGGCATGGTTTAGTGTGAGGTGTCCCTGCTTATGGCAGGGGGGTTGGAACTAGGTGATCTTAAGGAAAAGAATCTAGCATATTATGAAATGGTGAAATGTGAGTAGCAACCCGGAAAACAGGCTGGGGTGATGGCTGACAACAGACTAAGTGGCTGTGCAATGCAATCCAGTGGCAGAGAAGGCCGTTTGAATTTTCTGCTGGGTATGCAGGGATGCATTGCTTAGTGGGGACAAAACTTTGAAATACTTCATACAGGTAAAGTTGTTAGAATGTAAATAAATGATTTCCAAACTTTTGTTTTAAAATCTTTATGTAGAGCTATTGACTGCTTTTTCTGGTTAGTGAAGAATTAATTCTCTAGTGTTGAAACATAAATCTTACCTTTTATTTGCTAATAGCACTTGCAAGCATCTTAAATTTCTGACATTATTTATTTCAGAAACTTAGCAGCTCTTGGCAGTGATCTTAGAGTTTCTAAGAGTAGTTTTACAACCCCTGAGCAACTTAAGATAATGTGTATCAGTGCAAAACGAAAGCATATCCTTGTGAGGACTTGCAAAGTTGTTGCCTGCACTTAAGAGAAGTCTGACTCTGAGGTTGGATGATGATAAGCATTTTTTTTTTTTTAAACTCATATGTATTTCCTGTGATGTTTTAATTGTAGCCAAGAAATAAGAGGGTTCTGATGTGTTTTGATTATAACCTTTGTGTAAACACTTGTTAAGTGTGATTGTGATTATTAAATACTGTGGATTAGAAATGTGCACATTAAATATGGAAGCAGGGAGTTTCACTGGATTTTGAGGCTCAGACTTTTGGTTGGTTTGCAGTTTTCAATTTGTCTTGATTTTTTTTTTATTTTTTATATATATATAAAAAAATATACAAAGATGAACACTCATAAAATAATATCTTTCTTTGATTCTCAGATGTGAATGAGTTGAAGGAGTGCCTTCAGGTACTAGTGAAGGAACAACAAACTCTGGCCACACAAACAGCTACAACAGCTCTTTCAGCTATGAGGCTAAAGCAGAGGCTGGTTATCCTGGAACGATATTTCATTGCATTGAACAGAACAGTTCTTCAGGAGAATGTCAAAGTTAAGTGGAAAAGCAGTAGTATTCCTCTGCCTGCTGCAGATAAGAAAAGGTAATGACACAAGCATGAGCAAGTTAATACATTAAGGAAAGTTATAGAAAGGTTATCAACCTGTGTGTGAGAGTTTAATGTGATTTATTACTCCTTGTGAAACACTAGCAGTAAATAAACTCTTCTTATTTCTTAAGATGGTTTTATGTGCTGTCACCTGCTGCACAGTTTTCCTCTTCAGCTCCTGCTTGCTTATAGTGTCTCTGTACATACTAGTGGGTTTTTATTATAATACATTGCTGTAGATATTATTCTTTGAGCTATAAGTATACTTTTATTGAGGTATTACTTTTGTTCTACTCAAAAAGTATGGAGAGGTTTATTTCAGAAGTGATGCTGGTGGAGCTTGCTTAGTTCTAATAACGTTAATACATTTTTGTCAATATTCATTCAATTAAGGCATATAATAAATTTAAAAATACAAATACATGAAAGTTGAGCATAGTTTTTGTTAGCTTGGGTGAGAAACTTTTCCAAGAGAACTAACTGAATAGGAAATTGTCTGATAGCTTATTGACCTAAAACCAGAAAAACCTATCAGATGAGCCATTAAAAATGCTATTCAGTAGCTGAACAAGGTTGCTGTCTGACAGAATAAGCAGTTCAGCCTGGGAAATTTTTATGTTAGATTGTCTCTAGCTTCTAAAAAGGAAAGGAGACATGATTAGTTATTATCAGTCAGAACTTCAATCACATATTTTTCCCCTCAATAATCTGTTACCTGGCTTTTTTTTTTTTTAATTATGACTAAAAAAAACCATTAGTTTATTTAAGTTATCAGATTGCTAAAAATGCCAGTTTAATGTTTTTCTCTCTTGAAAAAGTCTTAAGCAGTTCATTTTCTTTTGATGTGTGATTAAAAAACCAGAATTGTTGGTCTCCTTCTGAGAGGAGCAGTAGGGAATCTCCTGTCATTAAGTACAAAGGAATGCTTACTTAAATTAATGGGATTGTTAGCATGAAAAGAAAAGTTCAGAGAAATGTATGTAAGCCCAGTGGGTATTAATTAAAGTTCAAGCTATTTCTTCCTTACACACACCAATACAGAAGCTGCAAAGAGAGATTAATAACATTGGCACTTGAATGGAAAGATAAGAAATGACAAAATTGATGGAATCAGTTATTTGTAGTTGAAGCGTCATAAAAAAATAGCCTATAAGCATAATCTGTGCAGTCCAAATTATCTAGAAATACTGTATTTCTAGATAATTTGGACTGCATATGTTTCAAAAAGTTTACTTCCTGGGTAGATGAGTACATGAAATATGTCTCTGTGTTTTAAATACATGATCATAATTTCACTCTGAAGAACTATAGGTGTCCTTCTGATGCCCGTCAAGTATGCCAGTCTAGTTTATTATTTCTTTGGAGCTTTTTAATGTTGGGGGTTGAACTGGTTGTTCTTTCAAGCAGCTGAAGTTAAGGTTTTGTTGTTGACATCTTGATGTTGATCACCATCATTCTCAAGAGACAATTGCACTTCTTTACAAATGACAGTTGTGCAATTATGTATGCATGCATATAGCTAAATTATAAAATTGTTGAATATACAAATAGCTACTAATATAAATATATATTATTATTATATAAATTACACTGAGACAGTGTATATATAATTTTATTTAGTCCAAGACCTGTAGGCAAAGGTGTAGAAGGACTTGCACGAGTCGGATCCCGAGCAGCACTTTCATTTGCATTTGCGTTCCTTCGTAGAGCCTGGAGGTCAGGTAGGTCTACTTTGTAGCTTATTGTATGTGTTTTTCATTAAAAGACAGATGATTCATTAAAGCATCTGTGTCTATTAGGCATTTATATGGAACTATACATTTGTAAACATTAGATTTCCATAATTGTGTTTCTATGTTTATGTAGTACTATGCCAAGCAATGCTGTTGCTCATCAAAGCCATCTGAGCCACTACCAAAGCTGTGTTGTGCTAGGATCCTTTTATGCTTGCAAAGGCAAATTGGTATTTCATTAACAGAATATATCTTTTAATGCCAGGTGAAAAATCAATCTCAGAAAAGTGAGATTTGTTCTTCAGACAAGGTCGATCCACTATATTGCTTCATAACAGCAACAAAAAATATTTGGCAGCAGTAGTGACAAACTTTTGTTTAATTTGTGTACTTGACAGTGATTGTCAAATTGAGGAGGTTGGCAGAATTGTCACATGTGTCACTTCATACTGTCTGCTTGTCTGATGGCAAAATGTTTGAACAAGCACTGTTCAGATGGCAGCTCATTCTTTGTCCAGCCAGCCCTACTTCCTCTTCTGATTTCCTCAGCACATACATAGTGGAATGAGCTGGTTTAAGAGCTGTCATCTTTTTGAATGTTTTTTGTGAAAGCAGATAGCTGTTCAGAAATCTTGCAGTCAAAATGTTTGTGTGAAATTTGTGAACTTTGTACATATAGTTAAGGAACATGTATGCTGGATGTAAAAAAAAAAAAAAATCCACAAAACATTCTATACAAAAATTTGCATAACTTGTGTGACGGGAGATGTAACTAATGTTACTGTGTTCCTTAGGTGAAGATGCAGACCTGTGCAGTGAATTGCTACAGGAATCACTTGATGCACTACGAGCTTTACCGGAGGCATCCCTTTTTGATGAAGGGACTGTATCTTCTGTATGGCTGGAAGTGGTGGAAAGAGCTACTAAATTCCTAAGGTCTGTTGTGACTGGGTAAGTTTCTTCATTTTGAGCATTGCTGAAGTAGCTGTTTAGTGGCTGACTTGCATCTCATAGCAGCTGATGGTATAAGCATACTTTATGTAAAATTGAAAAGATTGCTTTTGCTTTTGCTCATATATGAGCTATGGAAATTATGTTCTTTAAATATGATTTAATTCATAGACTCATGGAGTGGCTAGGGTTGGAAAGGAGCTTAAGATCACTGAGTTCCAGCCCCCCTGGCATGGGCAGGGACACTTCATGCTAGACCATGTCACCCAAGGCTTCACATGTTTAAGGAAAATAAGAATTTGAATATTCTGAATCACTGCATGTAGACCTAACTGAAAAATAGCATTTCATTAGTGTAAACTGTATGGGCATGTAGAATTCTTTGGTAATACAGTATATGTGTACACTTAATTGTTCCTTTCTAGTATACTAAAATAATGCAGACTTCTATGCATGTGAGGGGGAAAAACGTTCCTGTTGGACTTAGAGCACTTCCCTGCTCCTTCCCTGTTATTTGAGAAAGCTTGAAGATACATTTTTACAATAGCTTCCAGAAATTGTCTTTTGAATACTGGAACCACGTTCTTTATGATACCCACTGTAAGGATATTTTAATTTCACCTGTGAAAAAGTTTTTAATGTTTTCAACATGTTTAATAGACCTTGGGCCACCACTCAAAAAGTTGATCTTGTGTGGAATGTGCTAGCTTTTCTTCACACCTGCTTTCATCACCAGTTTTATATTTTTCTGGAAGTTTAGTGGTTCTTGGTGTGTTGTAGATGATTTTGGTAAGCAACCGTGTATTGTTTCTAGTCACTTCTTACTTAACACATACTGTTTGATTTCTAGAGATGTACATGGAGCTCCCAGTACCAAAGGGCCAGGAAACATTCCGTTACAAGACCAGCACTTGGCACTTGCCATATTGCTAGAACTGGCAGTGCAGAGGGGTACATTAAGGTGAGAAACACTCTGGTTTTAAACATCACTGTCTATTAGAATGGCCTGAGCATTGCCTGTTTTCAGGTTTCATGGGTTTGGGATTAACATAGTAATTGTGGTTCAAAGCATTTGAACTTTTTCAGTAATGCAATGGTGGTCAAGATCTTATGTTGCCTAGATTGCAAAATCTCAGTTTTGCTATATTGACAATCTGTTTAAAAAGGAAAGCCGTGATGTCTGTTATTGCTGAGCTTCAAAATGTGGAAAGTGAATTCTATGGATAACCAAAAAAATGTTTTTAGAAACACTTATTAATAAAAGATGTGAACTTCCTCTTTCAGCCAAATGTTGTCAGCAGTTATGTTGTTGCTTCAACTTTGGGATAATGGAACAAGGGAAACGGACAATGAACGATCTGCACAGGGAACAAGTGCACCCCTTCTACCTTTGCTACAGAGATTTCAAAGTATAATATGTAATAAAGACGCGCCCAATACTGAGGAAGAGATTCAGGTACTTGCCCTTTCTAAATAATCCTAGGATATTATGTTGGTATCAAATTTAATTTGGTTGGCTAAAACAATTTTAAAATTGTCTGAACAAAGTTGGCAGTAGTGTTTTCCATATAAGATGTGTATACACCGCTGTTGTTTGGTTTTCATGCGTGCGTTTTGAGTTTCTTGAGGTAGGAGGATGAATGTCGTAGTATAATTAGAGGTAAGTGTTGTGTTTCAGAGTTAATGATTTTGTGATAATTAACTTGGATATGTAGCCAGTTAACTTTTCTGCATACTCATTCTTACCTAGTTGTGTTTGAAGTGAATATTACTGAGGTTGATAAAACATAGTAAACCTGTTCTATTATGCTTGTAGGTTTCTGTCACGTTCACAATCTGGCTCTATTTTCAATATATGTGTTTGAAATTTTTCTCTATTGCAAGCAAAAGATGTGCAGAGTTAATTTGTTTTCTCTTAAGCTTGTGTGAATACTCAGCATGGCTAAACATATTGTCTCTCTGTATGTGTAGTGGAAACAAAATACTTTGAAGGTTTTTCTGACTGCTCATTTTTCTCTTTTAGATCCTGACTTACCCTCTGAGTCCAAATGAAAGTTTTCTGAGGTATCTGACTTTACCACAGGATAATGAACTAGCAATTGATCTGAGACAAACAGCTGTTGTGATCATGGCCCATTTAGATCGCCTAGCCACTCCATGTATGCCTCCACAGTGCAGCTCTCCTACATCTCATAAGGTAACTGTTTGCAATGTCAAAGTTCATAAGATATTTTTCCTAAAAGTGTAACTGATTTTCAGTTTGAAGGAAAACAACCAAAGAGTCTTCAGCTTTCCTTTTAATTCTTACAGGGTAACCTTGAGTTGCCTATATTTGTCTTGGGTATCTTTTATTATATCAGTGTTCTTTCAGTCAGTGTTGGAATATAATTCTATGGTTTGTGACCCATCCTTTCATATGACAACACTGTGGCTAGTTGTGCCATATTTTGGGCTGTTCTGTCTGTTTATCAGAGTAAACATTTAAGGGTCTGATGTATTTAAAAATAAAAAGTAACTGTTAAGCTTCTCAACTTTGAAAACCTCTGAACACTTAACTGTAGATATTTATAGCTTATTCAGTACCGGACTGAATAAACTGAATATGATGCATACAAGCCTTTATTTTGATATCTTTTTAATAGGTAAGCTTTTTGACTGTTGGCAGTAATGACTGTCACAGGTTTGAGTATATTTGGCATATAAAGCTTTAAAAAATAATCTATGCATTTTATTAAGTTGTGTATTTCAAAATTAGTACTTACAGAATTTCTTCTTTTCTAGGGATCTCTGCAAGAGGTCATCGCTTGGGGTTTAATAGGCTGGAAATACTATGCTAATGTGAGTGGTCCAATTCAGTGTGAAGGACTTGCCAGTCTTGGTGTTGTGCAGGTTGCCTGTGCGGAGAAACGTTTTCTAATACTATCTAGAAATGGACGAGTTTATACACAAGCATACAACAGTGATACTCTGGTGAGAGTTTTTCTTTACATGTGTTCAAAAACGTGTTCCTTTTCTGTATTATTTCATAGCATAAGTCTGCTCCTTTAACTGTGTACAATTTCTTGGAAGAGTAGATGGAGATGTGCTGATTTTTGTGAGCTTCTAGGATGTTGTTTTTAAACTTTCAGAAATAGTGGTTTTGATATTTTTGTATTGATTTGATGAAATGCATCTGTTTTTTGTAATTTTATCAGGCTAGAGTTTATGAATACGATGATAATCACTTTTATTGATACACTTGCCTTGATAACAACTTCAGAAATTGGCAGATGTGAAATGGGTTTTACTTCAGTGATGTAACACTGTGCCTAAACTGTGTAGTTATGGAAACACTTGTAAACTAAGATTTGCCTGTAAGATTAGCACCATTCTCATGTATACTGAAGACCTGATAAGAATGGGAACAAAATAACTTCAAAGCATTGTTCCTGTCAGGTTGAATAGTAGATTTGACCTTTTATTTAACTTATACCTTATGCTTCATTAATTTGAGTACAAGTTTTGATAAAGGAAAACTCTACCTAGTTATTCTAGACAAGTGGTGGAAAATATAAGCATTTTTTGTAAGTGTATTGCTTTTGTTTGGTTCACAGGGACCACAGCTGGTGCAGAGTCTAGCTTCCAGAAATATTGTGAAGATAGCAGCACATTCAGATGGGCATCACTATCTTGCTTTGTCAGCAAATGGTGAAGTTTTCTCCTGGGGCTGTGGAGATGGTGGAAGACTAGGCCATGGAGATACAGTGTATGTAATAAAAATAATCATAACAGTTATTTGCCAGTGTTCTGAATTCATAATAAAAACTGTTCTGTGAAGAAGCACGTTCATTATTTGACAGCAGTCTCTGATATTGAACAGAAGTTGTATTCTCCCTGCATTTTTTCTCTGCCTGTAATATTCCCGGTTCTGTATTAATGCAGCTTTCTGAGACACTTCTAGATACAGGGTGCAGTAGTGGTTGCACTGTTATTAGGTCCTTTAATTATGGTTTTATGAATCCACAGCACATTTTCTCTAGGAACATTGACTCAAATGTCAGAGTGGGGTCATAATTTCCTGTGCAGTTATGTCGCATGTATTTTTTCCCCTTGTGTTAAACAGTAACATTACTGTCCTGCTTCTGTGTAGGAGCGGTCTTCTATGTGGGTATTCTGTGAGGGTTGTACATTAATGTATTTTAGAGTTTGTAAATGTCTTCCTCCAGTGCTGAATTCCCTATAAAAACAAAGAAGTCACTGCACAAGGGTTAGCAGTGTTATGAAATCAATTGTTAATTGTTCAGATAAAGTAATTAAAAATAATACTTCTAATAGACAAATATTCAAGAAGACTGCATTAATTTAATTGGAAATAGAAGTCATAGTTGTCAGAAATTCCTTCAGTGGTTTGTATGTTCTTGAACTTAGTTTTTGGCTTATAGCTCTATTTATATCTTTCAACTTCAGACTAATAATGTTTGCAGGTAGAATTGCAGCAATTGTTTTCTAACAAGTATGGTACACCTTTTATTATCTACTTATCGATCACATTTTGTGAAATATGTTACTTTTTCTTTAAATAGCCCTCTGGAGGAACCTAAGATGATATCTGCTTTATCGGGAAAGCAAGCTGGGAAGCACGTTGTTCATATTGCGTGTGGAAGCACCTATAGTGCAGCCATTACTGCTGAAGGAGAGCTATATACATGGGGACGAGGAAACTATGGCAGGCTTGGCCATGGTATGTTACCTGATACCTTAAAGTAAATTGCTTGTCAAAGAATGGTTTAGTGCCTATCTCAAATGATCTTTTATCCAACTCACCTAAAGTTAATTTGAGAACTGTATGTGGCAACAAATGAATTGAAATGATTAAGGGAGGGACATCTCAAACCCAGTAAATTTCTATGAGCTATATGAAAAAAAAAAAAAAGGCAGTTGGATTGAGAAGAAAAATATACAGTGTTCTACTCCCTTCCTTGTGAAGCAAAGACTATCTCATGGGTTAAATCCATATTAGATACCTAAGAAACCTTATGAGAGCTTAATCATGATGCTTCAATCTGAAAACAAAACCAAACCGTCACCCTTCTGCCCCCACACAACAAAACACCCAAAAGCAAATAAAAAAAAAAATAAGTCCAAACCCAAACAATAACCAAACAAGACAAAACCAAAGAAACCTACCAGGCCTTCTTAGTTCTGCTTCTCATAGAACTACTTTGTTTTGAAGGTTCCAGTGAAGATCAGACCATCCCAATGCTGGTCACAGGGCTGAAAGGACTCAAAGTTATTGATGTGTCCTGTGGGAGTGGAGATGCTCAGACTCTTGCAGTTACTGAAAACGGTTAGTAGCAAAATATAGCATAACATTTTAAGCTTGCCTTTTCTTCCTTTCATTCTGAAGATATTTATACCATAGATATGCTTATTTCTAGTGACTTAAACTCTGTAAAAAATAAGAACCTAAAATTCCTTTTGGGGAAAGATAAATGCAAAATGTGTAATTGCACATGTTATATATGCAGATATATTCCCATGCATAGATATGCAAGTTATTAATTATGAATCTGCATATGTATTTCCATATATGGCATATATGTGTAAAATAACAATGTAAATGTATAACATACACACAAAAAATTACATACATGTATACATACATCAAAGTTTTATTCACTATTATATGGGTGCAAATAACTCATGTTGTCACAACAGCCAGAATTTTGAGGAAGAAAATTGTCTGTGTTAACCCATGGGAAGCGCCAAAGAGGGACTATATTGAAATTCTGCTTCCCAGCATCCCTGAGTGAGGTGCCTAGGGTGAGACAGATTCAAAACCTGAATTTCACTGTGTGAAATCAAGCACCAGAGTTATCCTTGAGAAAGCAGATAGTGCTTGGAAGCTCTTTTAAAATGTAGCTGGTTATGTGGATACGCAGAATTTAAAAGCTGCAAAATTTACTCATTCAGGAAATGGAAACCCAAATACCTACCCCCTACTCCCTGATGTCCTCATTGCATGCTTCCATTTCTTACCAGAGTACCTTAGGGACTAGCTTATGCAAGTAGGGAATATAAATGCATCAGAATATAAACCAAGACTTTCTTTTTGGACAAACATATTTTTACCATTCTTGAACCATAATTTTATTTAATGCAGATGCAGAATGACTTGGGCTATTTCAAAGTTCCTACATCAGGGCTTAGATTTAGTAGTGTGCCTCAAAAGTACATGATAGACAATGGCACTCTTAATTATGTTTTGTGAAATGATTGAATGACAACAAATGCAAATTAAAACAGGTTTCACAGACTATTTGGCCATTTAATGTGGAAAAAGATTTTGCAAGTTCTTGAAACGCCTTATAATAAAAGAAGGCATTTTTTAACCGCAGGTTTGATTTGCAGTAAGTCCTTACTTTGTATGATTTTAAGAAGGAATTTCTGTACACTGATGAATTTTCAGTGCATGTTATGTGCTACCCTTAGTTCTATCAACATGAAAATTTTTCTAATGTTTTTCTTCATATTTTCATGAAGAAAAATAAAAATTAATTTGTAACTGCTATTCTTAAATTACAATTTGAAATTCTGCTTATTATAGAATCTTATCTTTCTAAGAACCTGCTTGTCAAAACAGATAGCTTCATTACATGAAAAAGTAATGCAGTATTTTTGTTTCTTTCTCTTGATTTAAAGGCCAAGTGTGGTCTTGGGGTGATGGAGATTATGGAAAACTGGGAAGAGGAGGCAGTGATGGTTGCAAGACTCCCAAGCTAATAGAAAAACTTCAAGATCTGGACATTGTGAAAGTACGCTGTGGGAGTCAGTTTTCTATTGCGTTAACCAAAGATGGCCAGGTCTACACCTGGGGCAAAGGTGACAATCAGAGACTTGGGCATGGAACGGAAGAGCATGTTCGATATCCAAAACTGCTGGACGGCTTGAAAGGTAGTAAGCAGAACTGAAAGTATTCCAAAGTTGTTTTTGCTGTTGTTGCAGTCTTCTATGACCTCAACTTTAAGAATGATGGTACCATGTACTCTGTCACACTCTATGCTAGTTGTGTTGAAAAAAGATAATGCACATTTCCCAGGACTTCTGCATTTATGCCTTTAAAATTCTAGCAGACTTAGAGACACTATGTTATGACTACTTTAAATGCTGCTTGTCTTGTATTCTTACTGTTTTTCTTTCATTATGATTTAAGTGTTTATGTGACCCTGTACCTTTGCATTGTTACGCAAATGAATATATATTAAAAAAGTATTTTTATGCTTAGCTTAGGGCATGTGAATGGAATGAATGACAGTCACAGGCAACAAATAATGTTAAAACTGTGTTTGTGACAGTACTTTTGAGTATTTTGTAATAAGGTGAAGATTGCTTCTTGCATTTGAGAGAAACCTGAGTTCTATAGGAGATGAGTAAGAAAAATCCTTTATTGTTCTGTCATTCCTAAAATTGTTCTTTATATATGATGAATGGTCTAATAGATAGTAACTTCTGAACTGATGATTACCATATAATTTTACAGTCTCTGTTGAAAGATATCCCTATCTATGAATAAACCATTCCTGAAAAACTAAGTAGAACGGATACAGAAATAGAAGATTTTTTTTTTTTTTTTTAACAAAGTTTTCAACTTTTGTACTTAAGCTGTCTCTTAAGAATTTTTAAATATTTCCTTGGTTTTTCTTTTGCTGTACTCTTCCAATCCACTGCTAAGGCAAAGGTGAGACTTTTGACATACATCCATAATGTGTTCATGGTGAAGTATGGTTGTAATTAGCACAGTTTTCCTTACCACTGATATTTTTCTGTTAATGACTGTAATCTTTGTGTTTTCAATATTTACTTTCCTATCAGGGAAGAAGGTGATAGATGTGGCAGCTGGATCTACCCATTGTTTAGCACTGACTGAAGATAGTGAAGTGCACAGCTGGGGAAGCAATGATCAGTGTCAACATTTTGATACTTTGCGAATCACCAAACCAGAGCCCGCAGCTCTCCCAGGATTAGACACAAAGCATATTGTTGGAATTGCCTGTGGGCCTGCTCAGGTAAGTTTTATTACTGATTTGTTAATTATGGTTTGTCTTTGTCTCTGATTGAGACTAGTACTGTACATTAATCCCAGTCCTTCCTTTTGTGTTTGCATGACTTTTTTCTTATTATTTCTTATTCTGAATAAATGAGGGCTTGGAAAAAAAAAAAATCTTACACAGTTCTTCTGCCAGAAAGGGGTGACTAGCCTTCCTTCTCTTTGGTGTTCTGAGAAGTAGCTATTGACATGATGTGTTTTTAGTCTGGTATACGAATTGAAGCAGAAGGTTTCTTGCAACAAAGATAGTGAGCTCTCTGGACTGGCATAACAGCAGTTTGGAAACTATGAGAATTTTTTTTTTCCTGGCCTTGGTAGGGTTTTGTATATGTTGACAATGATGGAAGTGGAAAGTTTCTCTTCAACAAATGTGCTGATATTATTTCTGCATCTTCTGTTACTGTTTGAAGGCAGATGTTGGCTTTACACTCCTATCTGTAATCAGTGTCATCTTATATTTGGGAAATAACTGTTGAATTTTTTTCTATTTATAGAGTTTTGCTTGGTCATCATGTTCAGAATGGTCAATAGGTTTGCGTGTGCCTTTTGTGGTGGATATTTGCCCCATGACATTTGAGCAGCTAGATCTGTTACTAAGACAAGTGACAGAGGGAATGGATGGCTCCTCTGACTGGCCCCCTCCTCAGGAGAAGGAGTGTATGGCTGTGGCAACATTAAATCTTCTGAGGCTTCAGGTACCTTCACTTTCTTCCACATTGAGCAAGCCTTGAGCTAATTGTTTCAGTAGTGGATGAAAACAGCAGACTTAATGTGCTTTAAAATGCTTTTTATTGATTTTAAAAGTGAAGTAAGTACAGTATCATAGAATCATAGAATAGTTAGGGTTGGAAAGGACCTTAAGATCATCTAGTTCCAACCCCCCTGCCATAAGCAAGGACACCTCACACTAAGCTGTGCCACCTAAGGCTTCCTCCAACCTGGCCTTGAACACTGCCAGGGATGGAGCATTCACAACCTCCCTGGGCAACCCAT
>NDXB01006205.1:39772-57454 GCA_002631895.1 Agapornis roseicollis | reverse complement strand
TTTTTTTTTTTTTCTCTTTTTTTTCCCCCCCCTTTTTTTTTTTTTTTTAAAAATGTGTGTGTGGAAGGGGGGAAGAGGACCCCAGTGTTCTGTTATACCTGAAATAATGTCATCATTTTGTTTGAGCAAGAATTGACGATCAGTATATCATCTTACATACACTTAAGAACTGCTGTGAAGCTGGAAGAATTTACTAGGCATGTTTTGAATTAATAGCAGTAGCATTTTTTGTGTGCACTAGTTTTGGGGGTGAGGGTGCTGTTTATTTACTTTGAAACATGTTCATTCAGAAGTTGAAGTTTCGTTCTGGTGTGTGGTGCTTCATTAAATAAGCCAAGATGTATCTAGAAAGCCCAGGTATGAAGTTATGTCATACATGTAATAAATAACTGCAGTCTAGAAGTGACAGAAAAGTTTGGGTTGGTTTTTACAGATGCAGATGTTGGCTATATCGTGGAATTATTGCCATTGTCACTGTTGGCCATCATCATGTATGCTTCTATCCAGAGAATTAACGAATAGAAATAGTGAGATGGTCTGACTAATAACTGTATAGTACAGCAATTACGAGCTGAATGAAGTCCAGTGTTTTTTAATAATTGAAAAGAATTGGAGAGTTTGGAGAAGACCTAACAATGATTTAAGGACAAGAAGAAAAACATGCTTTCTATTAACAGCCTCTAGAAATTAAGTCTATTCCTCAACTAAAAGAGAATAGATTAGGGTGTGACTTAATCCTGGTCTACAAGAGACTATGCACCCAGCAACATGTTAGATAATAGATTGCCTTTCCCACCCCCCTCATATTGAAGTTTTAATTTGTGAGTGCTGATTACTGCATAAGCGATCCAAATTCAGGCAGGGAGCAGTGTGTAGCCTTTCAGCAGTTAGGATAACTGAGAGTTGGAAGTTTAAAGAGGATTTGAAAAGTTAGCAAAGTTAAACAGACTGGGGAGGCAGGGGCTTCAAATACACTTTGTTCTGCAAGTCTTCACTTGCAGATTTGAACTCAAAAGACAAAATACTGGCTTAGAAAAATTCAGTGTAGTATATTTTCCATGGGATTAAATTCTAATAAGCATACCTGCTTCCTTGCATGACTGTTTAAACCAACCTAATTTAGAATTGTTGTTATCCTCTCTTCTCTGTACCAGCACTAGCCTTTTCCTTGGAGTCAGTTTAGCCCCATGAATCATCAGAATGATTTTTTTGGGGAGGGGATGTGTAAGTGTTGGATATTTGCTGTGTTTTTTGTATTTCATCTTTCTACGATGTTAGCTGCCGTGACAGACTGGCTGTAAACAGGGAGAAAGTTGTGATAAAGAAAGTGGGAGCGGAGTGGGAATTCAAAACCATGGTAGTCCTGTCCTAGACTGGGTATGGTTTATTTGTGTGGAACTACAGCCTTAGCAAACACAGGATGCATCTTGTTTAAAAATAAAGCTACCTTTTCTTTTTTAAAACTAGTTCAATAAGCTGGAGCCTTGATTGCATAATGTAGCTTGCAGCCAGCCTGCGACTGCAGCTATGAAAACTATTGAACTTGCCTTGCTGACCATTCTTGCCTTGGATTCCATTTTCTGTCAACCTTACCTCAGCATAGAACTTGAACTATTTTGTGGCTGCTTTTTGATTTTCTCTGCCTTCCTTTTTTTAACTTATTTTGTTTGCTATAAGATTTTTCTTTGCTTTGTTATACTGCATTTTCAGTTGTTTACTTGGTCATAGTCTACATGGATTTTCTACCTGTATGTAGCATCATAGTCACATACTCTGTAATTGTTTTTCCTTGTTCTGAATTACTAGATGCATTGAATGCTAGTTACTGCAGGTAAACCATGTTGAAGAAGTTTGTCCTTACTGGACCAGAAATACTAGGTTGTTAGGTGATACTTGAGTGTTTTTTGGGAACGAAGAATCAGGTTGAGACTACTAATTTATGTTAGTGTTAAAGACAACGAAAATGGCCTATCTACAAACTACTTGTTCATTTACAAACTATGGCATGACAGTTTTTGCTCTTCTAAGTAGATGCGAAAAAGCATTAATTAAAAATATTTGTGCAGTTAGACACTTTGGGAATGTGCCATTAAGCCTGGCAGTTACCAGTTACCTGTGCACAGTTAACTTGTTTCATGGGCTGTAGATACATGAATGTACACTGTATACTAGTTTAAAATAAAAAAAATTTGAAAAACCCTAACCAAACAAGAGGAAGCAGTAATGAAGAATAGCATTTAAGGTCCTTATTGACAATTAATAAAGTGTCTTTGTTTCCAAAATGTATGGGGAATAGTACATGCTGGGCACTGATAGGATGCAAAGCAACGTAAGTTAGTCCTGCTGGGCGGCAAGTTGATCATGAATAAAATGCATCCTTGCAGAGATGAATGGAAGCAGCATACAGTACTTACTGCTGTAAGTTAATTTGAATGCTTTCTGTCCCCCCCATAACACAAAAATAAGAAATTGTCCTATTTGGGTGAAATTACTCATAAAATGTAACTGCATGAAATACTGTTTAAAACCAGCTTCTTAAAATGATCTTAAATGTACTGACTTTTTAAGGTGTACTTTACAGGGAAGGTTAACTTCTTCACAGAATTGGCATTACTGTGGTTAATAAATTGCTCAGTTTCTAGATATGTAGGTTCTACAGGATGTATTACATTTAGTAAGTCTTGTCCTTACGCTTGAGATTTCTCTTTTTTCTGTCTCTGTTTGGTTTTTAATATTTGATTCTCTGGTTGCTTTTTAATATTTGATTGGTTTATGACTGGCTGTACCCCCAGTTTCTGGTAACTTTACAGATTTAAAAGATGTGTGCTGCTTGTGTTAAGTGCTTAAAGTTATGTTAAGTGCATGACCAGCAGGTCGAAGGAGGTGAGCCTGCCCCTCTACTCTGCTCTCAGGAGACCTCACCTGGAGTATTGTGTGCAGTTCTGGTGTCCTCAACATAAAAAGGACATGGAGCTGTTGGAACAAGTCCAGAGGAGGGCCATGAGGATGATCAGGGGACTGGAGCACCTCCTGTATGAAGACAGACTGAGCAAGTTGGGACTGTTTAGCCTGGAGAAGAGAAGGCTGCGTGGAGACCTCATGGCAGCCTTCCAGTATCTGCAGGGGGCCTATAGGGATGCTGGGGAGGGACTCTTCATTCAGGACTGTAGTGACAGGACAAGGGGGAACGGGCTCAAACTTAAACAGGGGAGGTTTAGATTGGATATAAGGAAGAAATTCTTTCCTGTGAGGGTGGTGAGGCACTGAAATGGGGTTGTTCAAGGAAATTGTGAGTGCTCCATCCCTGGCAGTGTTCAAGTCCATGTTGGACGAGGCCTTGGGTGGCATGGTTTAGTGTGAGGTGTCCCTGCTTATGGCAGGGGGGTTGGAACTAGATGATCTTAAGGTCCTTTCCAACCCTAGCTATTCTGTTCTACTCTATACAGTATAATCACTATAATCATGATACAATTGTATCAAAAGTATAACCAGTGCAACTATACCCATTATGAGAGATTGAGAAATACTCTATTTGCTTAGCTTTTATTATTAGTAGCTATCCTAAACTTGTAGCATTTGCTCTAATACATCAGTTAATAGAGCAGTTTGAAGCACAGATACAGGCTGTGCAGAGGCTGTATTGAGAGCAGTCCTGAGAGGGAGGATTTGGGGTGTTAGCTGATGAAAAGCTCAGCATGAGCCAGCAGTGTGCGCTTGCAGCCCATAAACCAACCATGTTATGGGTGTACCTTGAGCAGCGTGACAAGCAGTTTGAGGGGCGTGATTCTCCCCCTCTACTCCTCTGTCATGAGACCTCACCTGCAGTTCTACATTCAGCTCTGAGGCCCCCAACACAAGAGGAATGTGGACCTGCTCAGGCACGTCCAGAAGAGGCCATGAAGGATCATCAGAGGGCTGAAGCATCTCTCCTATGGAGACAGAGTGAGAAAGTTGGGTTCATTCAGCCTGGAGAAGAAAAGGCTCTGGGGAGATCTTAGAGAAGCTTCCAGTACTTCAAGGGGGCCTACAAGAGAGCTGGAGAGGGACTTTTTTGTTTTACAGGCTTGTAGTGACAGGAGAAGGGGCAATGGTGTTAAAATGAAAGAAGCTAGATTAGATAATAGGAAAAAAATTCTAACCAGCACCTTTTTCATGATTAAACAGCCATGAGATACATTGAAAGTGTGTGTTTAAGGAGGAAGATACATACTGGTTTGGCTGCCCTAAACTTAGGCTTTGTTAGTCCACATGATGATTCCAATTTGCCATGAGCTGCCATGCCAAGTGCCGCTTATTTGCCTATGAGTAATCTTTTAGTGTGCTTGGTGTGGATACACTTGCATTCGAGATTGACCCTGAATAGAATAAAGTTTGAGGTTGACCCTGAATTTTGATTTTGTTCACTTCTTGGCTTTGGTTGAGTAGGGAGACTTAAGGAAGAGGCTGTGTTAAATTAAGGTACTCAAATGTTCCTGGAGGTATCAGTTGGAAACCAGATGTTAGCATTCACATATAATACAGGTGACTGCAGTTCAGATAAGGTGCTCAGGCGATACTGAAGTTTGCATGTTTTCAGCTTTAGTTTCAGTTTTTAAATATTCACTTTTGAATAAAGCCAAAATTTACTGACTCGGCTGCTTTAAGATACTTCTTCTATTATGTAGATCTTGCCTTTTTACTGTTCTTAGTTTTGTCTTTGCTAGATTACAGGTCTTTGTGTATGTCCTATTTAATTCCCTGAAATCTATGTGCCAAACACATTTTGGGTGTTACATAATGACTTTCATTAAGGTAATTTCTTCAGTCCATACAGATCCTTTGAAAATCTGAGGAAAGAATGAAATTTGAAGCTGCTCCAGACCTACTGGAAAATAAATTCTGGAGTAGTGTCTCTAGGCTGAATTACTTCAGGTTTTTGCAGTGATGGTGCTCAGGCAATGGATAGATTAGATTTGTAGACATAAACTTGGTATGTTGTTCCTGAAAGCTCTTAACTGTGTTCTGAAAAAACAGCTATATAGATACGTTGATGGGTTAGTGTCATATGTTATTGAGACTCTTGGTTAATATTTATAATGAGTTTGTATTTTAAGACTGCTTCTTCTTTTACTTTGGTATTGTGAATACTTGCACTTGAGCTTAGCCCAAAGTATGCAAGTATTTGTTGAACTTGCTAGCAAGATTGGTGTGTAAACCTGTAAACTGATGAAATAGTCGAGTTGTGGTTGTAATGTAGTATGTTGGGTTTGCTTGACACATTTCAGGTATCTTACTGGTTGTGATGAGTGGATAGATGTGTGTTAATATTCAATCTGTCCCTGCTTGCTTCCTTTTAAGTTAGTATGTGCATTTTGGAGTGTTTTTATGTAGAATTTGCTGTCAGGGTAGTGCAGTTCTCTCTGTGCCTCTCTGTTTGTCACAACTATTGTGTCTACTAAAATGATCACTGAAGTTAAGAGCTGCAGCACCAACCCTGCTATGTTCAGGCACAGCTGTTAGTGGTGTTACACAGAAATTTTTCTACTGGGGAACTGATCTGTCTGGAAAGGAGCTCCAGCAGGAAAATCTGGCAGATAGATCAACTTTTGTGTGGTTATGTGTGTGGTTGCAAAAACAGCTGTGCCACATGGTAGGATAACAAAATGAGTCTGTGGACCTGATAAGTAGGTGGACCTTCAGAACTGCTAAACTTTAGTTAAGTCAGATGTCAAAGTTAACAGTAAATAAGAAATACCATATATCTGAGGATAGAATACTAGGATCAATTACTAGATATCCCTTGGGAAGTATATAAGGAGGAAAAACCTGAAACCAATAACCCACCACCAGGAAAAAATGCTGAATATTTATAGTAAGAATGTTTAACAAAAATGGTTTTATTGTGTGGTTGTGTGTGGTAAGAGTTATATATATGATGACCCAGAAGGGCCTTACAAACACCACCCTTACAACATGGAGTCCTACTCATACAGGTAAGTGTCTGTTCATACACAGTATATATTATTCACTAATCAAATTGAGATGGGCCTGCAGTAGCAGCATTCAAATTGAGCTTAAACCTGGCTTAAATTGCAGCCCTTTAAAAATACTGAATTACTTTTCCATTTCTAGCACTTTACAGTCCTTATGAGTGGGCATAGTTGGGCTGTTAGACTGCATTAGTTGCAATGTAAAAGAGCTATTTAAACGTGATTTTTTTACTGGGAGAGCGACAGAGCACTGCAACAGGTTGCCCAGGGGGGTTGTGGAGTCTCCTACGTTGGAGATATTCAAGGCCTGCCTGGACAAGTTCCTGTGTGATGTAATCTAGGTTACCCTGCTCTCGCAGGGGGATTGGACTAGATGATCTTTCGAGGTCCCTTCCAACCCTTAGGATTCTGTGATTCTGTGATTCTGTGATTTTAATTGGAGTGGTTTACTTTGCTTTGGGTGTGAACTGTGGCATACGTTGTTAGTCACTGGGATTCAGTTGATAGTTCATACTCCAAGAGGCCAGGGTATCTAGTTGCATTTGATTGTGTAGGGAATGACTGTTCCTGAGTTGTTGTAACACATTGCAGCATACTGTTGAGAGACTGCTTGATAGCTGCGTAAAGTCTTCACAATAGACTGAGTTTTTGATCATCAGAGTTCTGAAAAGTGATAAAAAGTGACTTTCTGTAATAAGGATAGGAAATCTTGGAAGTAGCTGGATTAAGGGGTTAAGTGATGTTATGGTCAAATAAACATCAGGGTGAGGAACTCATCATTAAAACGTTGATCACAGAACATTGAGATGCATTCAAATTAGCCTATTACTTGATTATTTTGTCTAAGAGTTGACTCTTACCGTTAGCTGAAATCAGCCTGGAAGTCATAGAGCAAAATTTGGATTTTGGGTAAGTGGGTAAAGCTTCCATGAGGCTAGTGACAAGTTTTCTGCATGTAAGAATAATAATACTCCTCTGTTGGTAAGATTAATTGCTCTATTAGGTTTGCAAACAGTTCAGTAACCTGTTTGCATTTGCATCAGTGATGTCTAAGAATAGGAACCTGGCAGTTACAGTATGGTTTGTTTCCTACCTCTAACCCCACCCCCCCCAACCCTAACCCTCCCATACACACACACACCCATCCTTCCCCCAGTAGGTGTATTCTAATTTTCATCAGCTGGCTGGCTAAGAACTTCTGCAGAGTTGCCATTGAACCACTGTGTTTAACAGTCATGAGAACATCTATTTTCATGCTTGCCTGAACCATGTTGACCTGGTTAAATTTCAGGCCTCTGTAGCCTTCTACAGCAGTGACTCCACAATGAAGAAAAAATGTTTTCCTGCATAATATTAAAGCTGCTTAATTATTTCACTGGCTGCCTTTTTACAACACACAAATAAGCACTTATTTTCTATGTATTTTATTTTCCTTGTAGACTTAATCATCTTCCATCTTCCACTGCAGTCTAGTGAGGAATATGCTTGAAGGCCTTTTGGAAGTCTTATGTGCTATATACCAGTTTAATCAGGGTTGGTCAACAGGTAAACAAACCTTTCTAAAGATCTTTGCAGTAGTCCTGTGAGGCACTGCCTCTTCTTCAAAAAACATAATAATTCTCTCCCTGTATATTTTTGTGTTTTGTATATTTATTTAGCTGTAGTTTCTATCAGTGTGTTTAGTGATGAGATAGGATTGTAGACTAATTATTTGGGCAATTGTTATTGACCCTCTCCTAAAGTAATTGGTTATAGATGCTGAAATAGAAGATTGCTGACTGTTAGCAGTTTGCTATGATACTTCCCCTCTGACATGACCCCTAGAGAAAGAGCTTAGATGTGATCTTCTCTGATCTTTTCCTTAATGAACATAAATGCACAGAGGTTTTTTCCTGTGTTTTCTACTGTGGTGTTGGCTGCTTGGATATTCTGTTTTCATTACAAAAATGTTACAGTTTGTGAGATTTGCAAGAATTGGCATTTTGGACAAACCTTTGCTCTGGCAGCCCAGTAGCCTGTCTTGAACCATGCCTATCAAAAGGTAAAGAACAGGGCAAATGCACATGAAACTTTCCACTACTACAGGTCCAGCATCTTTGTACCTCAGACTTTGTTACAGTAGTCTTCATGTTTTTCTAGGGGTGCGTGTGTGTTTTTTTGAATTGGTTGTATACTTAATATGGTGAAATTTTAAATGGCATCTATGCTCTTGAGAATCTTTTTGTCTAGCTGCTCTATTTTGTTTCCTTTTAATTGGGTTCCTGTCATGTTGTTCTCCTTTTTAAAATGAAATATTGAGGTAATATTTTATTATTTATTTATTTATTATTCCCATGGGAATTTAAGTACGTTCTTCTGGAGTGCGGTCTGGGTAATTGCATCTTAAACTGTATTGTGTTGCTCAGAATTAGACCAGGAGTTGGTTTTTCTTTGGTTAGTCTTGTAGCTGGTTGCAGTTGGCTGTGTTGTGAGAATGTCTCCATCATTCAGTGCACAACAGTAGTCGAAATCTTCAGTTAGTACTTCGCAGTCTCTGTTATTCCCCTTATCTCACATCTGCTGTCACTGTTATGTAGTAATATTCCATTAATATGCTATTTCTTGTAATTTGGATATGGAATTCAAGTGCAGCACAGTACCTTTTGAAGTAAATAGTTAGGATACAGTGCTTTCCTAGCAGAAAGCAGTGTTCCTTCACTGAGGTAAATCAATCCCTTTCTTCTTAGCCCTGTATTTGTACTTTAGTATATTACTTTATCCTGTATTTTGTTCATATTTTCACTTTTGAGGATGTCTCAGTTATGTATTCTCCCAAAAGCAGTGATTCAAGCTTTCCGTTATTATTTTTAAGCTTCTAGCCTTTATATGGAAGCACTTGTACATGCTATTTTGTCCTACTTTGAATGTCTGTTTCAGGCACCCTTTGTTGGTGGAACTGTAGTTTTGGTTGTTTTTCAGTGACTCCTTTTGTCTTTTGTGACTTTGTGTCAAGTGTATGTAATCATGATGATGTTCTTATGTCACCCTCATTCCAGGTGTTATTAATGGCGCTTGGTAGAGACTTTTAAATTCTATTTTCTGTTTTTTTTTTTTTTTTAAAGTGGAGTTGCCTTTTATTTTTTTTTCTAGGTACAGCCACAGCCTTCAATTTCTGTTACTCATGACACATTTAAAACTCTTTATTATTAAACAGTGAAATTAAGACGTGGCCTATGGAGCATTGCGTAGCTGTCTGTCATAAAAGCTGTAGTATTTGCCATCCTCCTAGAGAAGTGGCGGCATTTTGCCTTTTATTTCTTCCACTAATGAGGCCTTGAATGTAGTTATGGCATTGTAATTTATTTCAGCATAAAGACTTTCATAGATGAGTGGTATAGACCAGTTTAAGAGGATAGAGCCATAGAACAGTTAGGGTTGGAAAGGATCTAAAGATCATCTAGTTCCAACCCCCCTGCCATAAGCAGGGACACCTCACACTACACCGTGCCACCCAAGGCTTCATCCAACCTGGCCTTGAACACTGCCAGGGATGGAGCACTCACAATTTCCTTGGGCAACCCATTCCAGTGCCTTACCACCCTCACAGGAAAGATTTTCACTAAGCACCTTGTTGTTTTTCATGTGCCTTAGCATGTCTTTCAGGAGAATGTGCTCCAAGATTTTGCCAGGCACAGAGGTGAGACTGACTGGTCTGTAATTCCCAGGGTCATCCATTTTCCCCTTCTTGAAAATGGGGGTTATATTTCCCTTTTTCCAGTCGTTGGGAACTTCCCCTGACTGCCATGATTTTTTAAATATGATGGCCAGTGGCTTACATTGCCTTACAGTGGCTTGTGGGGTACACAACACCTTGTTCAGAATGTACTGTTGTGTAGTGGTAGTCCAGCTCTAATTTTGGAGTCTGTTTTCTACCATAAATCCTTGAGCTCATTCTGCAGCGCTATTGAACGTGCATTTTCTGCAGACTAGGTCTCACCAGTTTGTGTTTTTGTTTGTGTTATTTTTCAGTCTCCACAATTCATCCAGTGATCAATCTACAATCTTACAGGTTTGTAGCAATTGTGTTATTAAGTGTCTTTTGCTGTTACCAGTTGAGAGGTGTAAGATTTTTCGATGTTTCTTATTCTAAACCTCTTCTTTTAACTCTGTAGGTACTTTCTTTTTGGTAGTTTTCCATTTAGAAATACTGGCTCTGACATTGCCTATGTAGTTTTTGGTTAGCGTTTTTAGGAAACCAAACTTCCCAAATTCGCAGTTTTTTATTTATTTTTATTTTTTTTAATCTGATATTCTTTGCAATTTTCTTGTTGAGTTTAGCATTGGTAAGAACTAACACTTGAGAGGGAAAATAGGCAGATTTTATTTATGACTATAGACAAACCGTTTGCACATACATTTGTCTTATTTTTGTCATACCTGCCAAAATAGGCCATTAGAACCTTTTTAAGAGCTTTTGTTGGAAAAGATACTTATGCAAGCCTTGGGTGGCATGGATTAGTGTGAGGTGTCCCTGCTTTTGGCAGGGGGGTTGGAACTAGATGAGCTTAAGGTCCTTTCCAACCCTAACTATTCTGTGATTCCATGTTTTGGTCTAACCTGTGCTACATGTTACGTGCATGTACTGTAAATCATCCCAAGTTTGTCTGTCTTCTAAGGATCTGTAAAAGTAGGTATAGCAAGGGTTTGAGTTAGGCCTAAGATACAGTCTTGGCATAGTCTCAGTTCTTCTTTGCTCCCATCTGTTCAGGTATATTTAAAACTTTTTTATTAAAAGCTTTACGTGCTTGTGATTATTTTTTTTCATTCTAGAGAAAGAAAATATATGGAATAAACCTGGGAAATTTTAAGGATCAGTGAATGAAGTAGTTCTTTGCAGCAAAAGCTGACATGTAGAGAGACCTAACTCTGAATTATTCAGCCCTACATAGAGGGAAGAACAAGATACGTAAAAGAGAATATTGGATTAAATTAATCTTCATTATACCTGACTGATTTTCAGGGAGGTATGAGCCAACTGCACTCATAATATTTTTTTTTTTTTTTTCCCCTCCAGAAAATCTCTTTCATTCCAAGTGAATGTTACCTTTATTGCAGTTCAAATTCTATTACATAATGGCATTTGGCTGTAAAGCTAACTTAGGAAGGAATTAAAAGGTGGTTGCCTCTCTTCTAGGATTAATCCGGTTCACATCTTTGCTTTTGGTCATGTTGTCCCCAATTTATGCCCCGATGCACACATTATCCCCTACTTCCCCCTTCCCCCAATTGCTCCTACTGTCTAGTTAATGGACAAAAGGGTTTGAATAATTCTGTAAATGAATAGAAGTTGATCCTCTCTGTTTTAAAAATGCTGCTAAGTCTGAGAAACCTAATGACTGTTATAAAACCTGAAGAATAAATATAGGCTTGAACTTTGAACGTTTTCAGTCTCTTGTGAATGATCACAATTCTTAATGTAAGCTAAGGATGCCTGAGTCTGTGATAATTATCATTGCAGTGCACATATGCAATTTGAAAATTACTAGCAATGTAAGGTTTATATTGCATTGTAAGACTGGCTTGTAATGGAAGTCCTGTAATTTTCCTTGTCTTATATCTTAATTTTAGCATAGTATATTCTGCTAAAAGCATCAAGGAGGTTGTTGTGATAAAAAGCAAAGAAATGTATCTAAGGTTTCTTTTCTCAGTAGCTCAGTTTGCCTGAAACATTTATTTCCTTAATATTCTATTACAGATACACTTCTTAATTGTAGTGTTTGATTACTTAATTGTAGGTATGTCTGTTTGTCACTTGCCAAATATTGGTACTTTTACTGTCTACCTATAAAGCATCCAGCACAAGATTCTGGAAATGCGATGTGACAGAGTGGAAAATCTCAAAGAAACAGCATTGTTGCTGCTTTACTCATCGCAACGACTGTATAGACTAATATTCTCTAGGATGTGGGATTGTAGGGTGGTAGTGCTAAAAGTCAGGTTTGAACTTAAACTGTATGTTTAGGAGGAAGTCAGTTTAATGAGCAATTGATAGGAAACATTTGAGATGTAGAAACTGTTTCGGATATCTAATGTTTGTTTTAACCCAGTTTCAGAACATACTGCTTTTGTGGAGGGCAGCAAATTGATACAAGAAGAGCAGATTCCTCACAGGAAAGAAAATAAAAGCTCTTGGAGCAACTTACTAAGGTAAACAGATTGCAGTGGATTTCTGGATGGGTAAGTATTGATGAGCAGGATATTCCTACATTCTCTATTTACCTTCCTTTATTAAGGATTTATAAAAAAGCATAGAAAACTTTCTAGGTCACAGAAACTCACTGATGTTACGCATTACTGTGCTCCCAAGACTTAGCCAAATTATAATGAATTGCATCTGTTTTTTTTTTTGTGTATATCAAGATCAATTTAACTTACTGGGTTTTAGTACAGATGGTTTGTTTTTTTTTTTTTTTTTTAGAGTGATCTTAGGTCCTTCAGCACCTGTTATATACTGGTTTGGAATTGCAGGTACAGAAATTACATATTGAGGTTGCCTTTCATATTTTTTTAAATTCATGGTAGCATTGACAATTATAAAGAAGAGATTCCCTAAACTGAATAATTACTAAAAGCAAACAGTAAGCCCCAGATAAAAGTAGCTGCTGGGAAGGAGCCTGAAGAAGCATCACTTGCTGTTGAAAAAAAAAAAAAACAAACCAAACAAAAAAAGCCCCCACCAAACCCAAAAAGAGATACTAAGTTGTTGAAAGCTGCAGTGGAACAGGAGGACACAGGCTGTCAAATGAGCTGCCTGTGATAGTGGCTTGTAATGAGAGGTTGCTGTGCACCTTCGGCTGCTCAATAATGTATCTGTTCTCATCATGTGTTCCATATCTCTCTTGCTTACTTCTGTGCTCCAGTTCTACTGGGCCACCCTAAGGAGCTTTGTCAGTGTGGGGTTGGAGGAAAAATCAGTAGGATTTCAAAGTTAAGCAGAGCACCATTTTTTTTTTTCCTTTGTTGTTAGGCACTTGGATGTGTGCTTCAGTCTTACTCTATATATTTGTAATAGGAATGAAATTTAATAGGAATTCAGGTTTTCTTTCTGCATGTCTACCTTTTGGTCTTGTTTTGCAGATTAGTAAAAGCAGTGTTACAGCATCATTGTGTGCATATACAGGTGGGAAAGAGGCTGTGAAATTGGGATCATGCAATAAATATGAAAAATTCTGTTTCCTCTATATATGTATATACATGTATTCCTACATATGTATACATTTCCTATATATGTATTGCTAAATAATGATTTGTAGCTGATGTGTGGGAAGTGTTGGTGATGGCAGTATTTTTTGCTAGTGTAGGTTTAGAAAGTCAATGAATGTTAAGAGGCTCAAAGAAGAGCATAGAGAA
The DNA here is from genome assembly GCA_002631895.1 of Agapornis roseicollis. NCBI lineage: Eukaryota > Metazoa > Chordata > Aves > Psittaciformes > Psittacidae > Agapornis > Agapornis roseicollis. The sequence goes on along the minus strand of NDXB01006205.1, from coordinate 44,096 downwards.
ACTGTGTATTTTCTTTATGTGATCTCAGGAAGAATAATGGAATGATTTGGGTTGGAAGGGACTTTAAAGATCATCTAGTAAGAAAACAAAGTAAAGCTGGAACTATCAACAATAGCGCGTTTAAGAACTGTTACTGGAAAGTTATATCTTACTCTGAAGTTGGATGTTTTTTCTTCCTTTATTTTTTTCTTTAAACAGCAGATCTGGAATGGATGCGAGTCCTCTGGGAGGATTAGAACTTACTGAACATACTCCTGGTCTGCTAGGGAATACCACCATGGCAGCAGGTCTTGCAAATGTAGGAAATACATTTGGAGGCCCACCAAGTTCTTTAGTTTCTAGGCCTAATAAATTTCAAAGCTCACCTATAGAAGATGATGATGATGTAGTTTTTATTGAACCTGTACAACTTCCGCAAAACTCTGCGTCACTGATAGCAGATCAAAGGAATGCTGCTTTTACATCATCAAAAAATGAAGAACTTCAGGGTAATGATTGCAAAGTGCTTTCTCCTCCAAAAGATTTAAATTCTCAAAAGGGTAGTGTAAGTGAAACTATTATTATTGATGATGAAGAAGACGTTGAAACAAATCGAGGACAAGAGAAGAATGCTTCCAGTTTTAGTGAACGAAGACTTCCAGAGTGTAAAAATAGAACCAACGATACGGAATTCTCACCTTCCAGTTTTTCAAGAAGTAAGGTAAATTCAGGAGTAGGTAATAGTGGTATAACCACAGAACCAGACTCTGAAATTCAGATTGCTAATGTTACTACATTAGAAACAGGTGCTATGAGCTCTGTGAGTGATGGTCATTTAGAAAATGCCGAAGGGCGTGACATGAACTTAATGATTACACATGTAACCTCACTGCAGAATGCCAACTTGGGAGATGTATCTAACGGACTGCAGTCAAGTAATTTCGGTGCTAGTATGCAAACATACACCCCATCTTTGACTTCACAGACCAAGACTGGTGTAGGACCTTTCAATCCTGGTAGAATGAACGTGGCTGGAGATGTATTTCAAAATGGCGAATCTGTGACTCATCATAATCCAGGTAAGTTGCTATTCTCAACATTTCCTTGAAAGCTGAAAATAAATAACAGAATGTTTGATTAATGCACTTTTGGCAGTGGTACTGCTTACTATTTTAGCTTAATTCATCTGGAAGATTTTGATTCTCTTCATCCCAGTCACAACCATGTCTCCAGAATAAAATATGATCAATGACATAAACTCTTAGCTAAACTATACCAGTTTAGCAGTTATGTCTCAAACCACCTGTAGGTATCACTAAGTATTTGTATCTAAATCAAAGCTTTCTTTGACTTGAGTCTACCCCTTTAACAGACACAACTAAAGCTTAGCATATTTATGCAACTTTTATACCTTTTTGTGGAGTTCTGTGACCAGTTTAATGGATTAAAGTTATTGAAGACTTCTGATCTATTGTCTTGAGTGTAGTCTGTGCAGAATAAGAGAACTTGTAAGTCTGATCATAAGTTGCAAGTAGCTAGCTGCCATAATTCATTGCATATCAAGCAATTCTTAGTTTTTACAGTGCTTACCAACAGGGTCCAAGTTACTTGTGGACTTGTGTGTTCCTGCATTAACACACTTTATAATTGCTCTTTAATCACCTGTGATAATATGTGTTTATATCATACAATATTAGTTTAAATTTGCTGGTTTTGTTGTCTATCCCTGTGCAAATAGCAGTATATTGTCTCCTGATTTAGCCAGTAAACAGATATTGCTGAAAGCCAAATGGGGCAGCCATAAATGGTCTTCTGGAATTGCTGTTCTGCAGAATTTAAGCTTTCACATGGGTAATTTAAAATCTTCCAGGTTCAAACATATACTGATGCTCTTCTGCCCTGTTAGCCTAAAAGTGGGGGAAAAAGCCAATCACCACCTTTGCTACAGGTTTAACTTCAAACTAGTTAGGGTAATTTTAAAAGGAAAACTTAAACCATTTCCAATCTAGGTGCAATAGACCCTTGTTAATTTGTGATTTCTTAACTTGTCCATATGCTGATTAAAATACATGGTTTTGGGAGTGTTTTAAGTTGTTTTTCAGTGGATACAATTCTTCTTTTTACTCACATACTACCAAATGTATTTTTGCACAAGCATTAATACCTTTCATATTGTATTATGGAAACAGCAGTATGAATCCAAGCTTTAAGTTGGATGTTAGCATGTGGGGTTTTGTGTTAAACTTGAAACTGAATTCAAAATTTGATACCTGAATTGAAAGCTGCTATTATACTTCGGATGTCTGTCTGAGTAATTTAGGAAATCAGTTCCTAATATTTTAAAACCAACATTCCCACTGCTGCTAGTTGATCTCTTAGACATGGGGGCATGATTATTGCTTTATCACAGCTGGTCAACTAGTTGTGGATGAGAAGCATTTGTTACCTTAATGTAGTGCCTTTGTTTTTCTTGGGCAAAGTGCATCTTAAGAAAATCAGCATGTGCTTTCCCTTAAGCTACTGAACTCTACATTTTTGGTGTGATTAACAGAGAAGTACCAGAACTTTGCCAATATGAATTAAGTGTGATAGACTTGGACCATATCAGTATTGAAATAGATTGAGTTTGGAATATTGGCTGGAAGTCCTTTTAGGGACTTAATGAAAAGGCCCGCTCAGAGGAAGGGAGGGAAAAGTGGATTTACAAGTGGATATGAGATACGTATTTCAAGGTGTAAACATACAGGGTTTTTTTATGGTTGTGGATTCTGTATGTGAAAAATAAACAACAGTAGGTTCAAAAGCAAGCAGGAAAGGCTGTCACAGGTAAGAGGAAAGGAGAAAAACACCAAATGAGGAATTAGAAAAAACACAAGAATAAATGAGGAAGGAGGGAAGATGGCTATAGTGGAAATGGATTTTATGCAAGAAAAAGCTGAAATACAGTAGGTGCAGGTCATTTATGAGTTTTTGTACTTGTATCTTGAAACCTTTCCACCTTCCTAAGTTTCAGTTTTCTTCTTTTTGCCTGGAAGGTGCTTCCTTTTCTCCTAGAAGATCTTGTCAATAGCAATTAACCCTGCCTGTTAGAAACTTTGATAATGTGACAGAAAACAATTGGTCTTAAACATATCTAGTATATCCTACACAATACAAGTCTAAGATTGCTAAGGATAGATTCATCTTTTCTGTATCAGTGATATTCCATCTGTTCTGATTTCCAGATTTCTAAAATATTTCCAATGGATGTGGAGACTTCTGCTTAGTTAATTTAAGCTCACGGATGATAAAAATACTTTCGTTTATATAATTTGAAGATCATAGATTAAAAAACATTGCTCTATGCTTCAGAAATAGGATGTAAGAAGATGGGTAGCAAACTTTTTTTCCAGATACCACAACTTTCTTTAGGGGTTTGCTGGTTAGCATTTGTTTAACATAAAAACTTTATGTAAGGGCTTAATACATCAGTTTACAGAGCAGCTTTGCAAATCTTGGAACTAGTCTGTTACCTGAAGATGTTCTTGCTTATGTCTTAGACAAGATTTATTCATGTTTGTTTCCTGTATAGAGGATTTGAAACCTTGAAGGTACAAGCATGAATTGTTTCCTGATTATTCCCCCCTTTTCTCTCCCTAGTGACACAGGAATTGGGACATGTAATGCCTTCATGTTGTTAGAAAAAATAGCAGATGAGATTTCCTGATCAGGGAACTGGTGGAGTCACCATCCCTGGAGGTATTTAAAAGATGTGTAGGTATAGTGCTTGGTGACATGGTTTAGTGGTGGACTTGGCAGTGCTAGGTTAATGGTTGGACTCTGATCTTAAGGTCTTTTTCCTACCTCAATGATTCAATGATTGCATATGTGGTTTGGAAGATTTCTTCTGGATCGGTCTATTCCTGTAAGTGCCTCCACTGTGTGGAAAGTAGCAGTTGCATAACAGAAACTTCTGTCCAACACATTAATTCAGAACCTGGTGTCCCCATTAAGCACTGGGAGTACATCTTATAGAATGGTTTCGATTGGAAAGGGACCTTTAAAGATCATTTAGTTCAACCACCTTGCCAGAGATGTTTCTCTGAATGTAATACTGTTTTGTGCATCAAAACTGTTCCAACACAGCCAACAACAAAACCTAGCTAACTGAGAATGGATTTCAGAATTGCCCTGAGCTGAACCATGTCATTAATGCAGATGTGTCTGAAGGTGTCAGGAGCAGCATATCTCTGTAAAACTCTTCCCATCTCTGTTCCATGTGTGATTCTATGATTCTGTTTTGTGCTGATGCAGGGGTTTGGTTTTTTGGGTTTTTTTTTTTTCAGGTTTTTTTTTAAAAGGGATA
>NDXB01006205.1:0-39730 GCA_002631895.1 Agapornis roseicollis | reverse complement strand
TGGTGATGCAGGGGTTTTGTTTTTTTGGTTTTTTTTTTTTCAGGTTTTTTTTTTTTTAAAGAGGCATAATTTCATGGAACCATTTTTGCAAGATGGCTCTGCAAGTAAATGTATTGGTACAAGTAAGAGTAAGGAATAATTTTATAGTAGTTTTGAGCAGGAACAAGTGGAAAAGAATGGAAATACTCAGAACAGCCATTATAGTAAGAATGGTTTAAAGAGGAATGTGTTTTGTTTTACCTCCTTTCTCTCTTAGTTCCAGCTCTTGAGAAACAGGGCACCCATTACAGCTGCAAAGTCAATGGGAAATTATCATTTACTTGCTAAGGAATACATGTTTGTTGTTGTCCTTGGGTTCCTAGAACTTTGTCCCTAAAAATTAATTTAAAAATTATGAAGCAGAACATGTGTTAATAAAACCCTCTTTGGGAAAGAGAGGACCCTAGGAAATTGTATGAGGAAAGTGTGCCTTCTATGTAATGGATGGTTATGGACCAAGATAATGTGTCTTAAGAATAAAGCTTGGGCAGTTCCTGAAGCTTGTAGGTTAGGATTTTTGTTATCTGAAGTTACAGAAGTTAAAATTACCTTTTTATATTTGTTTGTTATTACTAGTTGTAATAACACTCCAGGAATATGCTGAATTACTCAATAAAACATTCAAGGCTTTAGTGTTTTTATTTAGTTACATTATCTATACAAATGTTTATTCAGAAGTAGTAGAACAAGTGCTGTGCAGTACAGTAATATTTATGCAGGTGTTTACTATTCAGTAGCTAACAGTGAGGTATTGTTCTAGATGCTGGAAATAAAAAGCTTGAAAGGTAAGTGCCAAGTGCTGTGACAGTGTTTGGCATAGCTATTGAAAATGCCTTTTTTTTTTCTCCAGGTAAATGTATTTTGTAGGTTCATTGATTTCTACAGAGGAAGACTTGGAACTCCCATGACTTTGCCACTTTTGCACATTAAGTGGTATTCATTGCATTGAAAAGCTTACTTGAGGAAACCAGGAACTCTTAAAAAAATTAATGCTGTTGCAGATAGAATCATAGAATAGTTAGGGTTGGAAAGGACCTTAAGATCATCTAGTTCCAACTCCTGTGCCATGGGCAGAGACACCTCACACTAAACCATGTCACCCAAGGCTCTGTCCAACCTGGCCCTGAACACCAACAGGCATAGAGCATTCATAACTTCCTTGGGCAACCCATTCCAGTGCCTTACCACCCTCACAGGAAAGAATTTCTTCCTTAGATCCAATCTAAACCTCCCCTGTTTTAAGTTTGAACCCGTTACCCCTTGTCCTGTCACTACAGTCCCGAATGAAGAGTCCCTCCCCAGCATCCTTATAGGCCCCCTTCAGATACTGGAAGGTTGCTAGGAGGTCTCCACGCAGCCTTCTCTTCTCTAGGCTGAACAGCCCCAACTTTCTCAGCCTGTCTTCATACGGGGGGTGCTCCACTCCCCTGACCATCCTCATGGCCCTCTTCTGGACTTGTTCCAACAGCTCCATGTCCTTTTCATGTTGAGGACACCAGAACTGCACACAATGCTCCAGGTGAGGTCTCATGAGAGCAGAGTAGAGGGGCAGGATCACCTCCTTCGACCTGCTGGTCACGCTCCTTTTGATGCAGCCCAGGATACGGTTGCTTTCTGGGCTGCAAGCGCACACTGCAGTCAGCTCAGTTCATGTTCTCATCGACCAGTAGCCCCAGGTCCTTCTCCGCAGGGCTGCTCTGAATCTCCTCTTTGCCCAACCTGTAGCTGTGCCTGGGATTGCTCCGACCCAGGTGGAGGACCTTGCACTTGGCATGGTTAAACTTCATGAGGTTGGCATCAGCCCACCTCACAAGCGTGTCAAGGTCCCTCTGGATGGCATTCCTTCCCTCCAGTGTATCCACCGAACCACACAGCTTGGTGTCATCGGCAAACTTGCTGAGGGCACACTCAATCCCACTGTCCATGTCAGCGACAAAGATGTTGAACAAGACCAGTCCCAACACTGATCCCTGAGGGACACCACTCGTCACTGGCCTCCAGCCGGACACTGAGCCATTGACCACAACTCTTTGCGTGCAGCCATCCAGCCATTTCTTTATCCACTGAGTGCTCCACCTATCAAATTGATGTCTCTCCAATTTAGAGACAAGGATGTTGTGTGGGACAGTGTCGAACGCTTTGCACAAGTCCAGGCAGATGACGTCAGCTGCTCTACCCCTGTCCATCAGTTCCGTAGCCCCATCATTGAAGGCCACCAAATTGGTGAGGCAGGATTTCCCCATAGTGAATCCGTGCTGGCTGTCACCAAGCACCTTGTTGTTTTTCATGTGCCTTAGTATACGTTCCAGGAGAATCTGCTCCAAGATTTTTCCAGGCACAGAGGTGAGACTGACTGGTCTGTAATTCCCTGGGTCATCCATTTTCCCCTTCTTAAAAATGGGGGTTATATTTTTCTTTCTTTCAGTCGTTGGGAACCTGATTGCCATGATCCCAGATGTGGAGTCACTGTGCTTCATTCTAACTGCAGTATAGTTCTCTTGCTACATGCTGCACTAGGAAATGAGTCTGGGGAACCCCCGTTCTAAGGTTTATCAGAGAGGCCAGACATGTGGTGTTTGTTTAAAGCTTTAGAACAAAATAACTCATGGAGATCTAAGATGTCATGTTTTTGTACATTTGCCGAGTTTGTATCTTACACCTTAGCTTAGAAATTGTGTTATCAGTTGGTCTTCTTTCATTTTTTTTTTTTTCTGCAATTGCAGTTTAGTTTGCCCAGAGATAAAAAATACCAGTTTGCAAATCCACTGCAAGTGAATTGGGGCCTGCAAAATTTGTCACTAGATGTAGGATGGGCCTGTCCTAAAATTTGTTCATGTTCCAAAGCTTCGTAATGATGGAGGCTGATACTATCAAATAGCATTTTACAGGAAAATGATTTCAAGCTCATGTATTTGTGACTATTAGTATCTCTGTGTGGGTGTCTGTGTATATATATATATTTATGTACATGTCTCTTCACATAGTTATGTTTGTTTTTTTCTTGAAGATTCTTGGATATCCCAGTCAGCTTCATTCCCTAGGAATCAGAAGCAGCCAGGTGTGGATTCATTGTCACCTGTAGCATCACTTCCTAAACAGATTTTCCAGCCTTCTGCCCAGCAGCAGCCTTCTAAACAGGTTAAAGTCACATGTGCAAACTGCAAAAAGCCTTTACAAAAGGGACAGACTGCTTATCAGCGAAAAGGATCAGCTCACCTTTTTTGTTCTACTGCCTGCCTCTCATCTTTCTCACACAAACCCACTCCAAAGAAACTTTGTGTTATGTGCAGAAAGTAAGTAATCTTTAAATTTTGTTTCATATTGGCAGCTAAATCCAGTAATACTTGAGATTCTCATGCATGAAAGAGAACTGTTCCATTAATGGTACGAAGTCTGACTATACAATTACTTTACATAGTGTCACTTTAATGATGTTTGGAAGTGTTCAATTCACTATGCCTGCTGTAACAAAAGTACCAGGGTTTGAATTTGTAGTATGGCAGATGGTTTCTATGAAAGCCAGTGCACTAAAAATTACTGTGATTTTGTTCTTATATCCTCCGACAAGATACATTTTCTATATCTTTAGTCCTTTCAAAGAAGGAGGAACTGATGCTCACCAGAAGCTCAGAGAAAACTTGGAGCTCTTCCACTGTTGGCAGTGTGGAGAAACCTTAGATGTTCCCCATATTTAGGAGCAACTGTGGCAACTTCTGAAGAATGACAAACATACCTATGTAAATAGCATAGGAATTACTATAAAAAGGAAAGTATAGGAAATACCTGTCATTCTCCTCAGTGTTTACAGCTTTTATTCACTTGTGTTACTTTATGACTTTACGCTTGTGTCCTTTGATAAAAATTAGTATGTGATTTGATACAAGTTAATAGTGTTTGTAAGTCCTCGTGGAATCTAGCCAGGAACTATAAGCCCCTCAGGGCGGGAGCTGTGGCATTGTTTTGCGGAACAGAAGAGATAACATTTCCTAACAAATCCTTACTAGTATGCCAAAGGGTAAGCCAAAATCTACTGATTTCCTCTGATGGAAGAATATCCAGGGGTGATACAAGTTTATATTCAAGGAAAAGTTTCTACGGAAGCATACAGAATTTCTCCAATGTTTTCTGCTTGTCCTAGTTTTAGGGCTTCCAGGTATGGGTTGTCTGGGTTATGTCTTTTCCACCTGGTGGTTCATTGTGATGTCAAAAGACTTCCAGATGTGCCAATTTTATATTCTGCCTAATAGCATTTTCTGATGTCAGTAACAGTTTTTTGCTTAGGCAAAAGGGGGAAGCTTTTATTTCTTCTTCTTACTGCTCCTAATTTATGGTATTCAATAGTTTGGGATTAAGAGTGAAGCTACCTTAGAAGTCTGGGAGAGCTGATTACAAAGGTACACTGACAAGCATGGTGTTAGTGACTTTGCTAAGTTTGCAAAATGCGCAGCATAAAATTGAAAGTCAAGGAAATCCAAAAGCAACTTCAGTGAACAACATTAACATTGTAAGTAAGTTTGATTAGAAGAAGGTTTGTTGTATTTCAAATTAATTTCATTGATGGTTGTACGTCTGTATTTAATTGATGCAGTTTCATGGGCAACTGCATCAACTGTTCAGGTAGTTTGGAACTTTAATGATGACATTAACTTTTTAAAATTTTTAAATGCTGGACTTCTAGGTAAGTTTGTGATTGAGTTTTAAGCTTTTTGATTGTATTTATGAGAAAACAGCCTGTCCAGAGATTAATATTGGAAATACTGGGAATTCTGAACAAATAGAGACCATTTCTTGCCTTTTACTATATAGCTGAATTTTTATGTAAATTGAAAGTATAGCTTTTGTGTAAAGGTGCAAAAGGTTCAGAGTTACATTTTTTGGTGAGATTGAGTTCACCACAACTGGTACCTAACGGTGCATTAGTGTCACTTGGGTCTGGAATGATGTAATAGGGGGAGGGAAAGGGACAATCCAAACAAAATAATGGGGTTTTACATAGGAAAAACATGGAACTTGCAGTACTTGCAATATTACCAAAAAATTACCAAACTTGGTAAAAAATTGACAAACTTAGTGTTTGACATGTCACTAACAACCCTACACCCATAAAACTGGTTTGAAATGTAAACATTAAAATGAAGAGTGAATATTACAAGATGTAAAGTTTTCTTGTTTAAATATATATATGTGTATTTACACACAAGAACACTAGAGGGTTTTTTTTGTCTTTCAGAGATATAACAACAATGAAAGGTACCATTGTTGCGCAGGTTGATTCAAGTGAGTCTTTCCAGGAGTTTTGCAGTACGTCGTGTTTATCCTTCTATGAAGATAAACAGAATCCCTCAAAAGGAGCTTTGAATAAATCACGATGCACTATCTGTGGTAAACTAACTGAGGTCTGATTCACTTTTTTTGTATCTTCGCTTTCTCAGTAATGACTGTTATTAACTTATGTTCTGAGATAAGAGAACTGAAAATAAGGAAGTTTACAATCTGATTCAGTGTTTTCATATACAGTGAATTATTAAGTTATGCAGGCTTAATATTCGTGAAGAGCAACTGAATGAGGAAAGAATTCAAAGAGGTTAATACTTGATTTTTGTTTCAGAAACTTGCTGGTTGTTACTGTTTTATTTAGGTGTAGAATCTTATAACCCATATCTCACACACAGAAGAATTGCTGTGGAGAAAGTCAAGATTTTCTGTAGTATTTACTTTTCACTGTTTGTTTTGAAAGATTGTGTGAATTTGAGAGATCTGTAGAGTATACAAAATTTAAAATTCTTGTAATGTAGTAATTCATTCTTGATGTGATTACTGAGCCCACTGTAGTTTGGCCTACTTCTTTACACAGCATGTGTGTCTGGGTAGTCATTATATGGCATGTCAGCCTGCTAATTGAGTGTTTAACAAATTTGCGTACACTGACGTGCTCTAATGTGAAATTATTACATCCTTCCCAGTCCTCTGCTTTTAGGCTGCATGAGCAGATGGGTCTGAGAATTTTTTCGTAGAACTTTCAACACAACAGCAACGCCAGTTTATGTTTCTGTATTTCATGGTCATTTCAAGTGTATCTGTTCTGAAATAGTGAGCTAGTATGATCTTATTTTAGTACTGTACTTGAATGTAAGATTTGCAGCTTGCATCGTAGTTGCAGGCTACTTTGTGCTTGTGTGGTGATAGAATACTTTTTTACTTTTGTTTTTTAGATTCGTCATGAAGTTAGCTTTAAAAATATGACTCATAAGCTGTGCAGCGACCATTGCTTCAATAGATACAGGATGGCAAATGGTTTAATAATGAATTGCTGTGAGCATTGTGGGGAGTATTTACCCAGCAAAGGAGCTGGAAACAATGTTCTTACTATTGATGGTCAGCAGAAAAGATTCTGCTGTCAGAACTGCGTTGGTGAATACAAGCAGGTAATTATGGTAATTACTTATCTATAATTTAAAGTTAGAGACATTAATAGTTCTTAAATTTATCCTGTTATGTATAAAATGGTTTTACTTCTTATTAGAAGTCTTAACTAACGAAGACTTCTAAAAATGAATTGATGCCAGTGAGAGCAAACAACCTTAACTGACCTTTTACTGGTGGCATATTTTGATGATGTTGTAATAATACCTGCTTGTTAATGAAAATATCATTGACATGAAACTCTTTGTTAACTTCTGTTTCTTTCTAATGGGCATATCACAAGCCTGACACACAGGCTTACTGGTCCTTCAGTGATGTTCTCCTTTAGGTATAAAAGCTTGCTTGTATGCAACTTAAACATCTGAAAATGTTCAGACCATACAGATTGCACATTGCAGTGCGAGTGTTCTAACTGATGATGCATTGGTTGCGTACCTGTACTAAGTCTAATCTCCTTCATTGTCACAACATTGAATTTCAGAATTTTCTACTTTTATTCTACCATGTGTTAAATTTTGTGATTTGGGTTTTATTTATGTATAGACAATTAAGGTAGTAATAGAATCATAGAATCATAAAATAGTTAGGTTTGGAAAGGACCTTAAGCTCATCTAGTTCCAACCCCCCTGCCATAAGCAGGGACACCCCACACTAAACCAAGCCACCCAAGGCTTCGTCCAACCTGGCCTTGAACACTGCCAGTCATGGAGCGCTCACAGCTTCCCTGGGCAACCCATTCCAGTGCCTCACCACCCTAACAGGAAAGAATTTCTTCCTTATATTTAAACCTCCCCTGTTTAAGTTCTAACCCATTACCCCTTGTCCTGTCACTACAGTCCCTAATGAAGAGTCCCTCCCTGCCCAGCATCACTATAGGCCCCCTTCAGATACTGGAAGGCTGCTATGAGGTCTCCACGCAGCCTTCTCTTCTCCAGGCTAAGCAGTCCTTCAAATGGGAGGTGTTCCAGTCCCCTGATCATCCTTGTCCTCCTCTGGACTTGTTCCAACAGTTCCATGTCTTTTTTTATGTTGAGGACACCAGAACTGCACACAATGCTCCAAGTGAAGTCTCAGGAGAGCAGAGTAGAGGGACAGGATCACCTCCTTTGACCTGCTGGTCACGCTCCTTTTGATGCAGCCCAGGATAAGGTTGCTTTCTGGGCTGCAAGCGCACACTGCAGTCGGCTCATGTTCTCAGCAACCACCTCCGCCAAGTCTTTCTCTGCAGGGCTGCTCTGAATCTCCTCTTTGCCCAACCTGTAGCTGTGCCTGAGATTGCTCCAACCCAGGTGTAGGACCTTGCACTTGCCATGGTTAAACTTCATGAGGTTGGCATCAGCCCACCTCAGAAGTGTGTCCAGGTCCCTCTGTATGGCATTCCTTCCCTCTAGTGTATCCACCGAACCACACAGCTTGGTGTCATTGGCAGACTTGCTGAGGGCGCACTCAATCTTGCTGTCCATGTCAGCGTCAAAGATGGTAAATAGTTATTGTGGTTAAAAATAATTCTAAATCAAGAAATCTGATGCTGATGTCTTTTACGTATTACAGAGCCAGCTTAGCTCTCAGTCATTGCTAATGCTATCTGGAAGGTTTAAGTTAATCAGAGTATTTATGGTATAATAGTATACCTCTGAAATAGTAAATAATTGGATGGGGGATATGCAGTTTGGAGATTTTTTTGTGTGTGTTTTTTGTTGTTTGTTTTGTTTTGATTTTTTGCCTGGTACATTCTGCTCTGTATTCATAGGGACAGTGTTACACAGAAGTACTATTTTACTAGCAAGAAAATTTTTTATCTGATTTTGAATTTCACACTTGAATATGTGCGGCCCCTGTGCTGCATGTTGCTTTGGGTTCTTTCTTACTCTTTCCTTTTCTCTTAGATGATTGGTTTCTTAAAAATGGGAGTGCAGTGCTGAATGTCTTTAAGTACTTTAATGTTGCCTGATGTGTCTTTGTATTTTCTCTTTGGGCATTCAGTTCTCACACTTTTGGGGATGGCTGTTCTGGTGTGTATGCAGTGTGCAAACAGCACATCTGGAAACATGCATATGTAAACAGTGCAACTGAAAACGTAACATAAGCATTATTCTTTCATCACAGCTATACGAAAAGGGACAGGATAGGTTTGCAAGATACTAGAAACGTAGGCATGCCCAGGAGCCATGGAAAGACTTGAAGAAACGTTGAATACTGTTCCTTGAAGAAACAAAAAGACATGAGATTAACTTTGAACTTGACATTCCCACACAACCAGTATAACATGCAGTGCACATGGAATTGTGAAATGAACATGGAATTTTGAGAGGTTGAATGATAAATCTGTATTTAACTCATTACAGACTGTACTCTGTTTTGTTAGAAACTGTATTTTGTGTTTAGATGTGTATTTGCAAATAAGAAGGAGATGGGTAGCAAGCTACATGTTCTGGTTTGATTTGGTGAGGAGCAATTTATAGTACCAGGAATCTTCACAAGTAGTGTCGGGTATCATGCATTATTGTGATGAGCCTTCAGGAAACCTTTAAAATTGAGACACATTATTTTGGTGCATCCAGTTCTGATAGCAGAGTTTATTCAAGCAAGTTCTTAATTCTTTTGTATAAACACTTGGTGTTGGGTAGCTGTAATAGGCTGTGAGAACTTTAATTCTAGTGTTCATCTGCATTTGGTTTGGACTGGTGATTAAGTGTAATTCTTAACTGGTAGGATTCAAATGTTCCTAGAGTTTGGAGGGTTTGAGGATATTTTTGATAGTAGGAGAAACTCAAACTATCAAGTTCTGTAGTGTATGTTGTAGGATTCATAGTTGCTCAGAACACAGTTATTGGAGAATATTTAGCTGTCTAGCAGGAATTACTTAGGTTTGAACTTCCTTTTACATTCAGGGGTTTGTTTTGTTTTTAACTGAATATTTTCAAGGAATTCTGTCGTTTTTAAAAAAGGAATTTAGATTTTGGAAAATGTCACTGCCAACTCACTGGGCCACAGTGATAAATTGTAGGTTGCTTTGTTCAGTTGTAACAATGTTTTTTGGAATTCTTTGAGATCTTCCTTTTAAAAGAGAACCGGTGAAGGAGAGAACATGGGAGAGTTGCTATTACACACTGAAATAAACCCAATGGAATTGATAACACAGGAAAAGTTGATTTCGTTTGATTACAGCATTGTTTTTACAGCGATTGTGTGTCACAACAATTTTAGCAAATGTTTTTATTACAAGCAGTTGTAAAAATGTAGGTCTTGCTAGTATGAGCTTTGTATTAAGCAGTTTATATTGTACATGTCACGCTTATCAGTATGCTATATATCTGTACTAGTAATAAATGAAAACTAACTCTTATGACATGTAACTATCTACTTCATTTCTATTTTCTTTAAATAAATATTACACTGATTTGACCAGTTAATTTTCAATAACTTATTATGGACATCTCTTTCTTCCTGGAATGAGAAATTTAAAATTGTGGATAATAAAAATTACTGTGGCTTTCAGAACAGCCTCTTGAGTGCAAATAATCCATTCGCTACAGAGGGTTTTGTTCCTCTGCTTTAGACGGGGATGGGGAGAAGTTTTTTTCTGAAGTGTCTAAGTCACCTTTCAAGGTGATAGATGCATTTAGTTTTGTACGTACAAGTTTCAGAACCTGCTTTAAAACTGACGCACAATGAATCTTGAATTTTGCATCATGTTTTGCTTTTCTGTGAGGTGATAGTGTTTTACTGAAAACTGTAGTAATTACAGAACCTAAGTGTCTTTCATCTTAAAAAAAATTATGAAAAAAACGTGATAAAAATGAACAGATTAAAAAATTCCATAAGGGGGTAAAAAAAGACAAGGGCTAACTAATGCTCACTGTGGTTATATGCAAGAGCATGTTAATTTTCATATTGTACAACACCGTTCATGAAGACAGCTAAGTGCAGGTCAAGCTTTTTTGAAAAAGAGAAAACAATGGTAAATTCCTTCCTCCAGAAATGAAATAATTCTGACAATTTAGAAAAAACATCAAGATAAAACCTGTATTGGAAGTGGATTGTTTGTTTGTTTGTTTGTTTTTAAAACCTGAGGATAACTACTACTGTAACTACTGTAAATTCTTTACCTGTTGCACTGAAATTCAGACTCTTCACATGTAGAGGGGCAAGAGGGACTTAAAGAATGATGCTAAACAAAATGAATGAGACTAGAGAATAAAGCTAGAAGACGCGATCACATTTGACAAGGAGGTGGCTAAAGTATTCAGTACTGAGGTGTTTCAGTCTGTGCAAATACTGAAGTACTTAATTTCTTCAAGTAGGCATCTCATATAACTAAAAGTGATAACCAGTTACTGTTGTAATTAATATAAAAATCAGTATGTATGCGACAAATTGAGGCATCCCAAATATGCCTGCCATGAATTCATATAGACTAAAAGTGCATACATATGTTGTTTCAGTGTTTTAGTGCTATTGCATGTTTTCTGTCTCTACAGAGTTCACTGAATTCCTTTTCAAGGCATTTGCAGTGTTTGTGTCGTGGTTTGCTGGATTTGAGTACAGGCTTGACAGCCTTGTTCTAACGAACAAGTGAACTCTGTGGCTTGGCTTCTGCAGCCAGCCATACGTTTTAGTTTTCAGCTTCAACTAAGCTAAAGCTGAGTTGGTGTCTGCTTCTAAAAACAGTTTTTAACTGCTTTGCTTACTGATTAGTTGATAGTACTCTTGAATCTGCACGAAAGCTTTTAATCATTTAATGCTTTACTAGTTTATAATGTTCCTTTTTTGGTTTGTTTTGTTTTGATTTTTTTATTTTATTTTTTTTGGGTTTTTGTTTTGGTTTTTTTTTTTTTGTTTCTGGGTTTTTTGTTTGTTTGTTTTTTTTCTCTGCTGCTGTAACTAGAATTCTTGTTGCAATATGACCTAGGATTTGCTTCCTTTGGGCACTTCTTTAAAGTGATGGTCTTCATGTGCTGTCAAAAAAGAGGGGGAAGGAGCTCTATCTGTTTCTTTAGAGGTTTCTTAGTAGCCCTGGAATAAACTGAGTAGTGGGAGAATACAAGCCAAGTGGGTTTTTTCCTAGTTGGAGAGGATGCTTGCAGTGTCTCTTCTCTAAGTGAAGATTTTCCTTCAGTATTGAATAAAAGTGTATTTGATTGAATTCCTTGGTTAGATGAACACTTGCTACTGAACAAGACTAGTCAGGCTACTCCATCCCTTGCAACCAGTAGAGAAAAAAAACTTAGGCAGTTGTGCTTTCTTCTTTCAAATTCTGTTCCTTGCAAAAAACCACATGCTTTTATGAAACTCTTAAAATTCACATAGTCTGCTTTATCTGTGTGGAGGGGTTTAGGACCCTTCAAGTATACAGTGATACGCATATATCAGTTCTGCAGCTTACAATTAATTGTTTTTGTAGGATTTGTATTTACTCCCACAAAATGTATTGTTTTCTACTGGTTTAAATTTCACTGAATGCAATGATAGAATGTCTTGCCATGCAGTACTTCAGTGGAAGCATCTAGGGTTTTCAGCTTGTCTTGTCACATGCAGTATCTGTTCCTTGCTGCTTCACTGTTAAGCGATCTGTCCTTTTTATTTCGATAGCACGATTAACCACAAATCTGTTGCTTCCTGCCATTGTTACTGCTTTGTGAACTCTAGCTTCACAAGCGTCTCCTTTGAGAGTAATTATTAATGTTTATGAAACCAGTAATTCTGAGAGTTGAACAACCTCTGCATGTTGAAATAATAGAAATACTGATTTTTCACTTTATTTCTTTTTTTTTTCTGGTCAGAGAAATTGTGTAGTTTTAGTCAGTTTAAAATGTGTTTCATAGTGGAGTCTTCCTCATGTGGTAAATCACTTCTGTCTCACTTCAGGTATTACTTAGTTTTGTATTAAGTAATCTCTGATACTATATACACTTCTACAAATGGAGATAGCCAGCTGCTTTTTACCCCATCTGCGGTAGTTAAATGACAGTTCCCCTTGCTTCTTGCTTAGTGGTGTTGGTTTTGGTTTTTCGGTTTTATGGGGTTTTTTTGTCCTTGAGGCTTCTTTGTATTTAATGCCTCCGGTTTCTTGCAGCTCTGCAAATCAAGGCCTTCTAGAAATGATTCTGTTCTTGTATGTTTTTTCTACCTTTTATTTACTCCTGCTTTCTGCAGCCATTTATTCTGCCATTTCTGCTTCAGTGCCTGTCTTCAACTGTAGAATTTGTTGCTCTTCAGTAAAAAGTATATAATCAGCTTTCTTAGGCACTTGAATATCTTTCTTAGTAAGCCTTCAGGATGTTACTTTGTGGATAAAGTGAGGTAGGTACATCAGAGAAGTTTGTACAGGTTTGTAGTTCTGAAGAAGTACTTAATGGTAGTTAAAGTGATGAGGTGTGATCTGTATGAGAGCACAGGAAATTCTTAGGAAGAGGAATCAAGGAAGTGGTACAATTTAGGTATCAGAGTTAAGATGGGTATAACCACATCTGTGCACTGCTCTACCTGAAATAGTTGGATAGGATTGAGGGGAAGAGGTAAAAAAGGCAAAACAGAAACAGACATTCAATTAACGTAAAAGTAACTTGGTTTTTGAGGCAGTTATTTAGCTCTGCTTTTCTCAAAGGCATGAAGGCAAGTGCCTTGAGCAGGAAAAAAACTTGCAAAAAGAGGGAACATTGACAGTTGGAGATAACAGAGAAAAGTAACTGGACAAGTTATTGATTTGGCTGTTTGTAGAGTTCAGCTGATAGAATGTAAACGCAAATCAGTTGACCTTCAAGGGCCACAAAAGCAGTTACTTCAGCTTCTGCCTGTAAGACTTGGGCAAATGCTTTTGAGGTATTACTAATCTTAATCTCTTCTGTTGGAGCAGGGAAGAGTTTAAGGTTGTTACTCTTTGGAGAGAGAGAATGTGGGTGCAGTATTTAGAAAGACTGAATAAATAATACCCTTTCTTCTTTCTTTGCTGTTACAGATTCTGCTGACATCTGGTTCTTTTCTTAGGTGTGTGTGTTGCTTCTGGATCCATCTGGGCCATCCTTCTTTCAAATAAATCTGAAGTAGTTTAGCTGCTTTTTTCTTGATTGCCTTATTCTAAGGGTTCTCTGTTACAGAATTCCATGTAGTGAATATTTCTGCTTTGCTACTTACAGAAAACTTTCTCCTGAACCTTTCTATTTGAACACAGGTTGACTGTGTTTCTGTTCCAGAATATTCTTTTATAGAGCTGTTTCTGCTATGTACCTTATTTCTAATTCCAAACTGTTACTCTGTGAAGCTACCAGTAAGAAGTTTGCCTGGATTGACAAATATGAACTAATCTGTTTTACCATGGATGAGTCAAATAAATTGCAAAGCATTTTCTTCAACTGAAAACAAATCTTTGGGCTGCTACATAGTGGTATAGTAATCAGCTGGTATTCTGGTGTTCTCAGTGGCCTGGCCTGTGCATGGGAGGAGACGTAGCAAGAATGGTCTCTTCGCTGCAGCATGTTCTTCATCCTGCTCTCTAGTCTTCTGAAAGGATGTGAAGCAGATTATACTGCTTTTCTCAGTCAAAAATAAAACTGTAGCACAGATGCCTAGATTCAAGGTGCTTACAATTTTGCAGCCAGAAGGTTTTAAGAACAGAGATTTTCATTAGGTTCAGTTGCAAATGGAAGTGAGGCTTACTTCTAAAATACCATGATTTTACAGTATTGGTCTGGTATTTATTTGGGGGCTCAGTCTTTTTTTTTCTAAGCAGGATGTGTGCAAGAAGAGCTCTAGACATGAGCTTTCATAATCCTTTCAATAAGATGGAAGATCGAGATTCATTTTAAGTTGTCTAGTGCTGATAATGGCAAGAATGAAAATTTGTTGGAAACCTTCCAAGTGAAATTTCTCTTATTTCCAAGAATTTGGATTTCTGTTGCAACAGTGCTTTGTATTTCTGGAATACATCCCATTCATCTGTTTGATTTTACATCCTAATAACCTCTTCTGTAGTTGCCAGTTTGTGTTCAACACTGTTCTAATACACAGAACGAAGATTTGGAATAGATATAGAACTAGTAACCTTATAAGAATTTTCAAATTGTGTGAAGTATTTTAATGTCTTTTCTTAATTACCTATCGTGAGATGCCTATTGTGAAGTAAACCTCATTTCTAGAATTAAGTCTCTAATCCAGTATGCACACAAGTAATGAAAGAATGAGTGAGTTTAGGATAAAATATGGTAAGAACAGAAGAATATTCAGGGTTCTGCATTTATCTTAGACTTTGTGCTTTGGAAGATATCAAATACCTAATGGGATCTAGCTAAAATCAGGTCATCTCAATGCAGAATCTAGGTGTAGTGGTGAGGGAGAGGTATAGTTGGACAACATAGCATCAATCTTCCCCTTAGAGGGTACTGGGCCATTATTATCTGTAATTTTTTTTCTCTGGATGAATTTAATTTTTTTGGGCTTAGCAATATAATTGCTACAATTTTCTTTACTATGTGATAGCAGGGTTACAGTTACAGTTTTCTTTTAAAACTGCAGTCCTTCAACTTTCATATGTTTTCATAGGATACTGTAGATTTGAATTTGCCAAAAGTGATGCATGGAATGAAAATGCATGATACTTCCATGTGGATTGGTTCTGAGTTAATTTAATTTTTGAACGAAACTTGAAACTGAGAATAGTTTGAATGTGAAGGGTTTTGTCTGTAGTCACTTTTGCCTTCAATTGAAATATCATAGGGAATGCAAGATGAAGCCAGTACTTTATCTGAAATGGAAGATAACTGCAAAGAAAGCAGCTTTGGAGGAAAAGCCTTGGCTGTTCTTGTGGGCAGCAAGTGGAACAGGAATTATCAATGTTCCCTTGCAGCAGAGATGGGTGGCTGCATCCTGGGTTGTGTCACAGAATGCTTGAGGTTGCAAGAGACCTCTGGAAATTTATCTTGTCCACACCACTGGAGCAGGTTGTCCAGGACCCTGTCCTTTTGAGTTTTGAGTATCTTCAGGGATTAGGGACTCCACAGCCCCTCTGGGCAGCCTGTTCTATTAGCAAGATCGTAGGCAGCAGGTCAAAGGAAATGATTTCTATGCTCTGCCACCCCCATCCTGCACTTCTGAGATGGCATCTGGGGCCGCTGCATCCAGTTTTGGATAGCACAGGATGAAAGGCATTGACACACTGATGATAGCTCAGTGGAGATATATAAAGATGTTTAAAGGGCTGGAGCATATGATGTAGGAGGACAGCCTTGGAGATCCTAGTTTGCTTAACTATGAGAAGGCTAAAGAGGGACTGGTTATCTAATGGGAGCGTATAAAGTTGGACTCTTTCAAGAAGTGCACAGTGGAAGAAAGATGCAACGTGAAAACAATGAGAAACTTGATTTAGATAGAAGGAACCTCTAGTGATGTTTTGGGATACTCTTTCTTTGTGATGCTTCAGTTTGACTGGTCAAGATCTGAGGACCCAGCTTTGGACTTGTGTTGAAAAGGGTTGCACATGACATTTGGGGGTTCCCTCTAATCTGCATGATTCTGTGGTTTTTGTACTTCAGATCTTAAAAAGTCAGGAAGTTTTGAGTTTGTTGTAGTTTGGGTTTGTGGTTTGTGATTTTTTTGGTGTTTTTTGGGTTTTTTTTCTGTTTTGTTTGAGTTTTGATTTGTTTGGTTTGGGATTTGGTGGTTTTTTTTTTTTTGGTGTTTTGTGGGGTTTTCTGTTTCTTTTTTTTTTTTTTTTCCCTTTTTCCTTTTTTTTTTTTTTTTTTTTTTTTTGTGTTTTGTGGGGTTTTTTTTTTTTTTTTTTTCCTTCCCAATTCCCATTTTACTTAGCAATGAAGTTTTTGGTAATCTTTGTTCTTTTTTTTGCTTTGCTGGTGAAGTTTGATCATCTCTGCTGCCCTGAAATACCAACAACATGACACAGCTTTACATTTTCTGGAATTTCTTTTCTGAACGCCCACTTTTCCTTGCGGATGGTGAAAATACTCCATTAAGTAAAAACTTTCTATAGTAAGAACATGAGAACAGCTGTCTGGTTCAGATTAGGGGTTGAAACTCATGCAGTGTATGTAAGTGGACATGTAGGGAAGACTAAGAGCAGGGCAGATACTTAGGATATTTCTCCAAGCATTCTCTTAAGCTTCTGACTCCAGAGGTCAAGAAGTCTCTTGAACTTTATGCAATGTTCTTGTGTGCTGTTTTTAGCAGATAGCTTTAATTAGTTCTTGTCCAGTCTCCTTTAGAACACATATAAGCATTTTTTCCATCCATGACACTCTGGTACGATCTGCCGACCTCCTGCTTGCCATGTGAAGAGCTGGTCTTGTTTTGTTTGGTTTGAAATGACTTCTGTTGATACTCATGTGATTTCCCATAGTTGTTAGTATTAGAAAAAGCAATGAACAGTTGATCCCACGTGATACCATTTTTTGGTTCTGTTGTTATCCTCTGAAGTTGTCATGTTTCCAGGCCAAAAATCTTTTTAAGAATGCTCTTTGATCCAGTGTATTTCTGTATTTTTCATTAGTTTTAGTGAATCTTCTGTTTATTCCAGCCATAATGGTACTTCTGGGGAAAGAATTCTAAGATGCTGCATTTTTCTAGAGAATTAAATTAATATTGCAGATTCATAGAGATGAAAGATAAACATGATGAATGTGAGAGTAGAAATCCAAGCTATCTGAGAACCTTGAGAAGAGTGCCTCATCTGGAAATCTGACACTTAAGAACAAGAGAAGGTTCTTGATTTGCATATGGCTATGCAAAAGCATGGGGATAGTACAGTATGATGTTCTCTGCTGATGTTGTCAATGAAGGAAGCCTCTGAGTTACATAAGCTGTTAATCATAGAATAGCTAGGGTTGGAAAGGACCTTAAGATCATCTAGTTCCAACTCCTGTGCCATGGGCAGAGACATCTCACACTAAACCATGTCACCCAAGGCTCTGTCCAACCTGGCCCTGAACACCGACAGGCATGGAGCATTCACAACTTCCTTGGGCAATCCATTCCAGTGCCTTACCACCCTCACAGGAAAGAATTTCTTCCTTATACCTAATCTAAACCTCCCCTGTTTTAAGTTTGAACCCGTTACCCCTTGTCCTGTCACTACAGTCCCGAATGAAGAGTCCCTCCCCAGCATCCTTATAGGCCCCCTTCAGATACTGGAAGGTTGCTAGGAGGTCTCCACGCAGCCTTCTCTTCTCCAGGCTGAACAGCCCCAACTCTCTCAGCCTGTCTTTGTATGGGAGATGCTCCAGTTCCCTGATCATCCTCGTGGCCTACTCTGGACTTGTTCCAACAGCTCCATGTCCTTTTTATGTTGAGGACACCAGAACTGCACACAATGCTCCAGGTGAGGTCTCCTGAGAGCAGAGTAGAGGGGCAGGATCACCTCCTTCGACCTGCTGGTCACGCTCCTTTTGATGCAGCCCAGGATACGGTTGGCTTTCTGGGCTGTGAGCTCACATTGAAGCTGGCTCATGTTCATTTTCTCATCAGCCAATACCCCCAAGTCCTTCTTGGCAGGGCTGCTCTGAATCTCCTCTTTGCCCAACCTGTAGCTGTGCTTGGGATTGCTCCGATTAATATATGAAACACCTGTATAATGCTGATTAAATACATTCAGTTATGTGTTGGTTTTTGCAGTAGTGATATGCTCCTTTTGAATATTCAAACTTAGAAGTTTGGAGAGTGCTAGCAAGAGTAATAATGCAGGAGAACTTCAGCTTGAAGGAGATGATGATTACAAGATTTCAGGAGCTGTAAATCTGAAGAGGTTTGGGGCATTTTGTTCTTCACCAGTGTCCTGTTGCCTTCACTTGTCTAACAACATGTTTGAACTTCTAATATTGCAGAAATGCTCAAACACTTTTCTTAGTTGCTGTGACAAGAGTTGAATAAAAGTTTTGCTGTTGTGCTTTTGTTTTTACCTGCAAAATCTTTTACATCTTTGATAAGTCTTCTGGCAATTCATATTCTTGTGGTCTTGGTAATTTAGATCTAGGTTTCCTAGATTATTACTAGATATTAGTAAAAATAGTTCTTGGTTTTAAGTCTGAAAGATCTAGAGTAAAATTAGTACAGAGCTCTGGTATTATAAAGGTGTTTGACATTCAGAAGCAGTTGCTTCATTGTACTTTGTGTGCATGATTCTCTCTTGACATTTAAATAATGTATTTGAGATGCTGTTAGCAAAAGCTACTTATACTTTTAAGGGATTTTTGTAGAAATGTGGTCTGTGGCACAGTGAATCTTTTTTCGATTATACTCTGATCAGCTTACTATAAATTCATTTATTAAACCTGGTTTTTAATCTTATTAATTTTTCTTTCAGACCTAGAACTTGTAAAAATTTCACTTACCTGTGCGCTGTTTTATGATGATACTCCTGAATACTCTTTCTTAAGGTCTTAGCATATTTGCATGAGTACTTCTAGATTTACATTTTGGTTTATTCTATAGGTACCAAGATTATTTGTTCATGCAGATTTATTTTGGTGGCTGTTGTCAATTAAGCTTGTTCAAGAAGTCAAGTACATTGTAAACCTTCTGTGTCCTCACTGGTAATGTAATTTGAACTATTCTTGACGGTCTGCTTTTGTATATTAGCCTGTTAGAGGAGATAAATGTATATTGGCAGAATGGCTGCAACTCAGTATAGAACAGTGTAATTGCTGCATTTTGGTCTTGGTACTTAGTGCAGATTTTGTCAGTATTCTGGCTGCTTATGAGTACTGTTAGATGCTGGGTAACATTTTTAAAGGCAGATGGAAAAAGGTAAAGATTGGAAGGAAGGATCCTGGATTTGTATAAAATACCCCCCTCTAGGTATTTCATGATGGAAATCCACAGCACAGGTTTAATCAAAGTAGTATGTGGAAATTGTGAAGTCTGGTATTTTGAAATTTTGCTGATTTCTGCAAGGTGATACAGCCTGTTTGTGGCAGGAGCATGTGTATTTGTAAACTTTTATATACCTGTTTTTAATATAGAAAAGGCAGTCCATGTTATAAAACAGCTGCTTCTCTAGCTGTTTGTAAGACTGGATTTAGCTGGTTCTTAAATTTAGGCAGTTAAAAGATAGGAAGAGTAAACTTACACATTGAAGCTCCTGTTACTCTGAACAAATTGAAGTGCCTATGAAACATGCTTTGCCTTTTCTTCCCCCTTCAGTACTTGAGAAGGAGGGAGGGAAAGGTAGTGCCAAAATCATGCTTCAACAGAAGGGAAGAAGTGCTTGAGTGTCAATAAACTCAAAAGGAGAGAGTCCGTCTGATAGCTGAAAGAGGGTAAATATATATTAGGTATTAGGAAAAAATTCTTGACTATGACGGCAGTGGAACAGGTTGCCCAGAAAAGCTGTGGCTGCCCTATCCCTGCAAATGTTCAAGGCCAGGTTGGATGAGGCTTTGAGCAAGCTTGTGGAAGGTGTCCCTGCCTGTGGCAGGGGGGTTGGAACTAGATGAGCTTTCAGGTCCCTTCCAACTCAAGCCATTCTGTAATTCTATGATAAGAGACTCATTGCTGTTCAAATAAGGAATTCTGTGATTCAGTGTCAAAACCATGACACTTTATTTGGGCAGGGAAGGTGTCTACACATCTCATCTTCAAACTGGATTTATAGTGTTTGAGATACTTGCCTAACACTTAAGCATGTAATACATGTGGCAGATCAGAATTCTTGATTTTATGTGTCAGCTATGTCATTGGTATTTCTGCTTGGTGTGACTTCTCTATGCTTTTTATAGAACATTTATTCCCTTTTGTGGGAAACTGTTTATTGACTGACTTCTCTGAGAGATGTCAAATGTGAGTGTGTTAACCAGGTTCATGGAGTTACAGTTCCTCATTGGATTCAATGAGGAGCATAGGAACCATGCAGTGTGTTTTTTCTGCCTGGAGGACTGGAACTTGTAGGGAAGTTAAATGTTCTCCCAACGGTGCTGTTAGCAAGAAACTGCTGTGTTTAACTCATGCTTGGTAATATTAAGGATGTTATAACTTGGAGAGTACAATTTATTCTTTTTTAAATTAAGCACCTATTTTGTATCCTTCATCTTTGCAATATCAGACTCCATTTCTTGTCTTAGAACCATTGTCCCGTCAACGAGGATTGTAGTTTCAGAGTCCCCAGCTCAGCACAACTTGCTGTATGCTCTTGCTACAGTTCATGGTTTTCACATGGTGTGGTTTGGGACAGTGTGTTGGGGGGTTTTGGGCTCTTTTTTGGTTTTGGTGTTTTGGTTTGGTTTTTTTTGTTCATTTGCAAGTTTTTTCAAAAGGTTTGATGGGTTTGGTTTTGGTCTTCACACAGTTTAATTTTAGCCTGCTTCTTCACAGGAGTAAGAAACCCAGCCATAGAATTGAATGCTCTGGAGACGATGATCATGAAAGTTAGTTAGTATAGAAAGGTTCTGATGGGGAAGCAAATTGCAGAAGTAAATAAATAAGTTTTCCTTTGTGCTTGTTATGCCCTAATTTCAAACTAAAAGCCAAACATAGTTTTAACTGATGTATTGTTTTGCTTTGTTTTATGTTTTAGAAATATGGCAAATTAACACCTTGTAGTGGCTGCAGAGCTCAGTGCAGGTTTTTTGAAATGACTCAGTTCATAGAACCTAATGGATGTACGGAGCCATACTGCTCAACTGTATGCATGAATACACACAAATCAAAATATGCAGAATCACAAAGTAAGTGAAAAGGGTGATGGATCTTCACTGCTAAGACTAGACTTTGGGCTGTTCTGGTTTTTTTTTAGGTTTGAGCACTGGGTGTGGGTGGTTTTGTTTTAGAATTAATCTGTGCAGCTGTGACTTCACAGGGCTTTTAAACTAACTAAAAAATAACAAGCCCCTGTTTTCCCTCCTCTTTTCTCTCTCTTTCTCCCACCCCTAAAAAAAAACCCAAACAAACTCCATCCCCAAAAAAACCCCAAACCCAATCAACTAACCAAAACTGCTAAAAACCCAAAACAAAGCAAAAAGAACATCTTGTATTCAGCACTAGTAAATGACTCCTGAGGGGTCATTTTCTCCCCGGGCTTTTTTGCTTGTTGTCAGAAACAGTTTTCAACTCTCTTAAGTCTTTGTGAGAAAAAATGTTGAGACATAATGTGCTCTAGTGTGTCACAGAATGATAGTGCAATTTTCATGCATATGAATTAATATTCTTTCGACTGTAATCCAACCCCATGCCATTTTATCTCCAAGTAACAACTGGAGAAGGATGGAGATGGTTATAATGTATGTGGATATTGTCTAGGTAGAATTTTTAATCTGTTAAAGGAACTGGTCAATAACTCAAAATGTGTGTTCTTCAGATATGCAAAGTAGGCATAGGTCTCAGTTCAGCAAACTTAAAGTTGAAAACGTTCTAATGAATTTTATGATAAAAGTGCAGTTTTGTATTTAATGCTGATCTTTAGTGGAAGAAGTCAACCTCTTCAATTTCTTTTGGTTTATGTGGCTTGCAGAAGCTGACTGGAAAAAGACAAAGCAGAGCTTTTCACATTGAAATGGTGGGAAGAGCTGACCTGTATTCCAGTATATTTTCATTTTTAAGTTTTTTTTTTTTTTTTTGCTACTATTTTTTTTTATTTTTTTTTTTTTTTGTTTTTATTTTTTTTTTTTTTTGTTTTTATTTTTTTTTTTTTTTGTTTTTATTTTTTTTTTTTTTTGTTTTTATTTTTTTTTTTTTTTGTTTTTATTTTTTTTTTTTTTTGTTTTTATTTTTTTTTTTTTTTTGCTACTATTTTGTGTTAATTTTGTTTGTAAATTACATTTTTCTTTTAGGTATGGGAATTATTTGCCACTTTTGTAAACGAAACTCTTTACCTCAATATCAAGCCACAATGCCTGATGGAAAACTGTACAGCTTTTGCAGTTCCAGTTGTGTAGCTAAATTTCAGGTTAGCTGTTGTGTTAAGTCTTTTCCTCCCTAAGTATTTGTGTACTTGTGTTTGTGTTAAGTATTTGCATATTTAATTCACTTGTATATATGTATTTATGAGCTGTAATTAGCGTAGCAGATGCTTCTAATTCATAACAATTTCTTTGAGCAAAGTAGTCTTTCATAATGACAACAGTAAGTGCTGTCTTAAACTTGCAAAATCTGATAATAACTCTTTTTTTCTTGATACCATAAGAAAACACAAAGTAATATCACTGTTAATCTTTTTACCACCCAAGCCTCTTTATGGAGATGAGCTGTTCTGTGTTGAAGATCAACAAATTTCATCTCTCATACTAAATACAGTAACAGTATTCTAATGTTGAATACTGTACAAACGAAGATGTGTTGTGGGGGAATAGTGACTGTCTCTGAAATGAAAGGTTAGCACCTAAGCCATGAGAGCATTTATGGACAATACTAGTTGTTTAAATCATGTCCAGAAGCCAGATTATTGCAAGCATAATGGTATGCACACTGGACAAAGCTGCTGTGCATGTTGAACATTGTCAGATTTTTAATAAGATTTAAGGCATATGTAAGGTATGTTGTGGTCATTAATCTCTGCGTGATAGAAGAACACTTAAAAGACAGTGTTTCAATTTTTGTATGTAAAAACAGTTTTCCCAGATGTGGACATGTAATTGATAACTGCCTCTTCATGTGTTGTTGAACAGTTACACCCATACAGGGTTTTCCCATTTGTCATTATACTCCACTCTTTTCATCAGCTGGAAAGCAAATCAGTCTCTTAATTGCTTCCTCAATAGGGCCTTCCCTCATGGAGCCCTGCTCTGTGCTTCCATCTTAACCAATTTCTTAGCTGTCTGTCAATAGAACTGATTAACAGAATAGATGCAGATTGTTAGTATGTAGTGACCAGTCTATAATAGTCAAACTAATTTGACAGCTACTTTATTCTGCGTAGTCTTACAATTAATTGCAGCCCCAAGCGCTCTCAGAACAAAACCTTTCTGCTATTTGAGTGAGAAAAATAAAGCTAGTGAATGACAAATACAGCCTGTGCCTTCCTGGATTTGCACATAAGCCAGTATTAAGCAACATTATTGAATATAACTGCTGGATCAGTTGATCCTGCTTGTGGATTTCTTATCTTGCTGAGACTTTGTTGATGTTTCTGTTGCAATTTGTGTTATATGTAGTTCTGTTTCTTTAATGTTGGCAAGGAGTTTAATTAGAGCAGCCATATAGTCTTGTTTCTTTAGTGAAGACCAAGAATGGGTAGGTGGTCACTTGCTTACAATTAGTTTGCTCACATATCTCAGAATAGGTTTCATATATTCACTGTCTAGAAGAATAAAATCCATTCACCATTAAATAAGAGTTGATTGTATGAGACCAGCTTCTTTGTTCCGTTAAATTAGTATTTAGGTGGAAAGGACAGTATACTATTTATGTGAGCATTGGACTGTAAGTGTTCCTTCGAGGATTTTCTTCTACTTAAGTGACATGTAAGGGATTGAACCCACATTGAGAAAATGGTTTAATCCATTTGGTCAGTTGCAATGCTTTCTTCAGTGATCTCTTAAAAAAAATGACCAGTTTACTTTGGAACTCTATTTTTTTTTTTTTTATTGTTTACTAATGCAGATAAATCTTGCTTTAATTTTCTGGCATGTATATTCATTCCTTTTTCCTACTGTGCCTTTTCTTCCCATACATTTTCCTTTGTTAGGGGCTACCCTTTTCAGAACAGAATAACTGTTATTTCAGGTCTACATCTCCATCTCCCTTCTGCAAAAATTTTAGTCCCTCTGGTTTACAGATGGGTTGGAATATTTAAATTCCCAATTTGTTTACACTATTTTAGGGTTGATTGTAATTTTACTTTATGAGTAACTTTTTGTTTCTAGCAATTTTAATGTACTAAAATATATGAAAGATTTGGTTGAGCTGCTTGTTGTGCAACTTATGTCTATATTCTCCTTTGTGCAGAGAGCTTGTAAGAGTATTCATCCTTGTAAGAAAGAGGGTAAAAGACAAAAAATAGCTGTCTTGATCGAGATTTTCTTGTGTGGTAGAATAGTGTGACCGTGTTTTGTCTTCTTCCATGCTCTGTCATGGAGGATGTTACTGCAAAGTTTAAGGCAAAACTGTTCAAAAGCCATATTGTTTTAAGCCTGGGTCAGTTGAAGACCTTGTTCGGAACTTGGCTGTTACAGAAAAATAAGCTGCTAATTTATGTATTGTGGACATGGAGGTTGTGGTATAAGTGTCTTCCCAAAGTTAGAAACTGTGTTGCAAAACATGAGTCTATACAAAATGTTCAGATTTTCACCGCACAATTTATGGATGGCTCTGGAGAGTTGTAGGACCGGTATGTGTAAGAATTAGAAGCACAGTCATTTTTAGCAGGTTATTCATACTGGTTATTCACTAATCTTGTGCTCTCTTTGACCATCATTAGGGTGTCTGTAAAGTGTTCTTCATTATATACCTGAAAACTCTCTTCCTTACACCTACATACATTTTAGAAATGGAGTGTGTTGTAGCAGGAATCATGAAGGAAGCCTGGAATGCTTGTCAGAAATATTTTTCCAAATCTGATCCTAATAAAAATAATTGAGTCTTCCATACTGAGGCTGGAAGATCTTTGTGTGCATGACCATAAAGGGAATGTTTGGTTCCTTCCCCATTTGGTTTATTACCTTTGAATTTGCTTGTGGAACGGTCTTAGTGGATGACCTATTTAGAGTAGTTGAAGTCTAACAGTCCTCTCTCAACCTTGGCGACATTTGCTGGGTATAATGGCAAAAATATGGCAGTACTGTATGTGGGCATCAGACTGTGTTAAAGTCATTACAGAGTCACAGAAACATCTAGGTTGCAAAAGACCTTTAAGATCAAGTCCAACCATGGGACAATGGACACTGGAATGAAGGTGGCATCTTTTCTGCTGTATATGTCAGTTTGTTCTCAGGTCTTGCCCATGACTGGGAGCTGTACATGATTACTTAATGTCTGCAGACTTTTGTACAGAGTTAGTGCATCTGCATAAGGTGATACCACTTGCACTGCTAGCTAGCACTCAGCAATATTGGCTCACTTATGTAAGGGTTTATGTCACTATCAATTTCATTACAATTAATTTTATTTTATTTTTAGTGTAGGTAAACCCTTAGTAACAGAGTTTGAAGAAATGTGTTTTCACTGTTACAAGGTGGAGAGGTAGTAACAAATCTCTCTGAAGATAACTTTTTTCCTGAAATATATTTGTCTTGTTGCAAATGATGTGGGAAAGTTTGAGAAGATGGAAGCAAGAAATATGTCATGAATGATCAAGTGACTGTGATTATTACTGATTCAGATTTTATCCTGAACATCACATGTGTAATATACTAGTTGTTGCTTGATCTAGGGAACATGCTAACAACTGTATCTGTAGACATGTAAGACCTGCTGTAAAATTGAGTTCTATCTCTACTGATTGCCTCAGAAATGCATTAAGTTAATGATGCAATTACAGAATTAAATTCTCACACCTATATATGCAATCTGCAGTATTTTTATCAACCTGCTAACCCATAATTGTTTGAATGATTGCATCTTCTTGCCTGGTGACTGGGGCCAGCTAGGACTATTAGCTAGTTTTCTCTTACTGTGAGTAGAGACAGGGTTTCTTGCTGAAGGCCTTTTACTTTAATATTTGTAGTATCAAGAGGTTTGCTTAAGGTATTGGTAATCTGCCTTGGTGAGGTTTAGGTTTGAAAATACTTGTTTATAGGTCTTAACTTCTGTGACCAAAATAAAGCCAGCTGTGAAATGTATATCTGAAAATACATGTTTTGTGATTAAGAGATGTTCAGTTTGGGGAGATTGCCCCCCTAACCCCCCCCCCCGCCCTTTTTTTTTTTTAACCTGTAATTACCCATACCAGGTATTAGAAAGGTAAGGTATGAGAAAAGCAGCCCAAAGTAATAATCGTGGAAGTAAGGGTAAGGATTCAAGATTGGAAAACCTAAGGTGACAAGGGAAGAGGAATTAAGGCAAAAGACTGGCCTACTGTGCCTTTTCCAGAAATGCTCTTGAGCTTGCTCATGAACTCTCAGATTCTCAAACACTTAGGCTTAATTAAAAACACATTCTAGAAGTAACTAAGAAGTGATATGTCTATGTTTTTCAGACTATCAGCGTGCAGTCTTCAACAAATGGTCAGTTTGTCTCTCCCAGTGATATTCAGTTGAAATGTAATTATTGCAAAAGTTCTTTTTGTTCGAAGCCAGAAGTACTGGAATGGGAGGTAAGAGGGGTTTTGGTGTTACTTTTAGAATGATGAAGTGTTTCCAAATTTGAACTGTTCGTTTCAATGCAGTTGCTGTATATAGGTACTTCATAAGGTGGTGAAGCTTAAAAAATTAAGCTAATGAATTCTGCCTGATTCTGTAGAATATCATTTAACTTTAGTATGGTTAAAAGCAGATGTCTGTTTATAAATAACAAATAAAAAAGCATCTGTGGAATTTAAAGAAAAAAGTAAATTCTCAGATCAGCTGTAAGCTTGAAGTATGCTTTCATCTTCAGCTGCATGACTGTAGATATGATAGACCATTGTTACACCTTTCTATTGAACTGAGAGAGGATGTGCTAATATTGATTGGCGTATTTTCTGCTTAGCATTTTCATACGAAATTATGAGTATTTGTAGCACTTGTGGTCAGCCTGAGTGAGAGTTGTTAATTTTTAGCATTAGAAGTTGTGCCCAAATGATGTGTTTGCACTTCTGTTTAATTTTCATATTAGAGTTGTCTTAATGGCAAATTGTTATTTATAATGTTGAACTATCAAAACCTTTAGATTTTATCCCTATTCATGATGCTTTACAACCCTGCTTTTAGAACAAAGTGTATCAGTTCTGCAGCAGAGCATGTGCTGATGATTATAAGAAACTGCATTGCATAGTTACATACTGTGAATACTGTCAAGAAGAGAAAACGCTGCATGAGACCGTGAATTTCTCTGGCATCAGAAGACCCTTTTGTAGTGAAGGTCTGTATGTGTTTGTTTTTTTCCTAAGGTATTGGCATTGTAGTTTTACTGCAGTTGACTTATTATGTTCATATGCAATGCTAAAATTTAAGGTAACAACTCATTCTATTGTCCTTGAGGCTAAATCAGAAGTTTCTTCATTATTATTAATGAAGTGCATGTACCTGTTAATTTATCTGAGCTGCTTTTATGGATTTTTTATTGAGTTTTTTCACCACTTAGGTTAAGGAAGAGTGAGCGATGCTTTTAAGCTTGTGTGTGTATTAATACATACACATGTATGTACGTGCATATATACATATGTAAGAAAAAAAATGATATGGAAATTCTTTTCTTGAAATGTATGCTGCAGAGCTTATACCAGCACTAACTGCACTGGAGAATACCAAATTGAAGCTTTCTCTTCAATTAATAGTTTCAAAAATGTAACAGGATAGTTGAAATTCTACATTGGTTTAGAATAGCTATTCAAACAGTAACTTGAATGATGTGTGTTGATTACTGTCATCATAATTCTCCTGGCTAACAATTTCGATTTTCAAAAAGAAACTAATGAAGATATATGGGCGCATAAGATTCTTTTAAATTGCATTAAGATACTGATTTAATAGAAGCAGCAGAATACAGTCTTAACAAGAACCTATCCACTTCTGGTGAGCTGTCCTTCAATCCTTATAAGTTTTAGCTAGGAGTTTGAATGACCTATCTCTGCAGATACAGGGAATATTTTTTCCCTTAGTTACAATAATAATGCTTTCACTATCATTTGATAAACTTTGCTGAAGATCTCTGCTTTCAAGCATGTTAAACAGCAGATGTGCCAATTTATTTGTAGCAGGATCCTATTAAGCTGGAGAGGGATAGAGTGTGAAGCCAGAGGCGGTCTTCCTTTTGTGTGATTCCCTTATATCTTTGGGCTCTGCAGTCTTTTGTTTCTGATGAATGGAGTGTGGTGGCTTAGGTTTCTTTGCCATCATTACTTTCTTCTTGTTTTTTGGACTGCAGAATGATAGCTGAAGAGTTAAAAAGGACAAAGCAAGTCCCAATTTTACAGTGTATCATTGCAGTGCTGAATAACATCTACTTAGAAATTGTGTGAATGAAACAATTCCATGGAATATATTCAAAGACAGGAACAAACTTTTTTGGCCTGGATATTACAGCGTATGTTGGTATTACTGTGAATACTTAGGACTCCCTCATTTTAAAGCCTGGTGGCTATCACTGTGAAATCAGTCAGATTCATAATGTGATCTGTGCCATATTACTACTTTCACAGATGTATTTTTATATCAGGAAACTTGAAATAAGTAAGAACTTGTATTTTCTGTTGGAAAATTTTATGGAGGAAATAAATAAAAGCAGTCTCCTGCATGAATACAGTTATTAAATGAGGGGAATCAGTTGCTAGATGGCTTAGTGTGGGTCCTGAGTTTGCATTTGTTGGACTGCCAGCTTGAGAACAAAGCTGATCTTTAAGGATGAATATGCCGAACGTTACCACTAAAACAAAGTTTATTGGCTAACTGTGATGATCTGAACTAAATCAGAGAGAGAAGGTAGTCAATGTCACCATTAAGTAGAATGTAACTTGAATGAATATGGTGTACATCTGCTAGCTGTAGCTTAGGACTGCTTTGTGGTGCATATGATAGTAGCTGTCTGTGTTACCCAGTGAAAATAAACAGCTGACCTGGACAGAAGCTCTGCAGAAACAACCTACACCCCGTATTTTAAAAGAAAACCAATGATTTGTCATTGATTGCTGCAGAAATAGTAGAATTCAAGAGCTAACGTTGTTAGATCTGATGTGGCGAGGAGAGAGCTAGGTCTTCAGGTGGATTGAGTGGAGGTCAATAAAAAATTCCATCATCAGAGGCGATAAATTTCTTTTCTCCCTTTTCCAGGCATCCAGGCACACTAATTTTAACTTGTATCATAACATTTCCAGAAATATGTCCAACTGTAAAGGAGAAGAACTAGTAGATGTATCAAATAAACTTGTTGGATGTGGAGCCCATAGTGGTTTAGATATTGTAATATATTCAGGGAACATCATCAACATAGATTGTTTTGTTAAGCATGCAGTTAGTCTTCAGAAGACAAATGTATTTCGATTTGAGAAGGAATAACAGCCTCAGGTGCTCAGTCACAAAAGGTACTGGTGTTTTTGGAAGAAACTGAACTCTTAAGGGAAAATACTGGAAAATTTCAGGTTTATAAGAGAAGACTTCTAGAGAAAATCAGCAGAAGTTAAACAGTTGTTGAAATTTCTGCAAGAGTGCTTATTTGTTCATCTTCAAGCAGACTGGTAGGAAAGTATGTATAAGATCACCCACAAATACCTTTAGACTGCTTACAGTTGCCTAGCTGGAGTACTGATGGTGTCATCCTCTGCTCAGATTATTCATACCTGAGGTTTTTTTTTTTACACATGCACATATGTATAAATTTACACACAAATCCTGGCACTCACATTAAAGTCTGTGGGATCAGTATTTTTGTGTAGTTACAGTCCAACTCTGTTTCTTCATATGCTTTTCTTTATTAAAAAATAAATGTAATGGCCAGATGAATCTTCCATTGCAATAAGGTATAATTAGACCAACCTATCATTTGTGCTAAAGATAGTTATTAATTCTTTCATGGAGTACAGTGTGCTTTTTCTGTTTCTGTCCAAAACTTTGATGCTACATGGAGGATGAACAACCTGAATGGACTAGTTAAAAGAGGTTAATCTCCTCCCCCGGTGCTGAGGCTTTGGAAATTAAGCTGTTCTGGTGTTTTGCCAAAAGAATGCCTCCTTCCAGAATACCAGTATCTAAATTAAATATGTTGTATACTGTATATGCTAAAGCAAGAAGATGAAGGTGCTTGGAGATTTTTATGTATGTATAGTGGCATGAGTAACAATTGAGGATAGACTGCCCAAGTTTTTAATTTTGAGGAAATCTTAAGTTACCAAGCTTTGGGGTTTTTCAATATATATCCCTTCTGAGCGTGTAATAGAATGAATCAGTCTTTGGCATCCTAGCAATGGAACTATTTTATAAGTATTACCATAACTTTTTTTTTTCTCACTTGTATTCTGCATTCAGTTCATCTTTTCAATAGAACCGTTATGATTTAAATAACACAGGCTTTGTAATAATTTTGTAACATGAATTTCAATAACATTGATGCATATCCATTAGTCTGCTTCTTGGAAGGAGAAGGTCTGTAAGCTGTGGAGTGACTCAGTTATCTGACGCTTGGGAGTTCCTTTCAAATAGATAATACAGATAAAAGGTAGCTATGAAACTAGCAACTGTACTATCATCTCGATAGTATGCTAATAAGTTTCAGGGAATTACAGATTCTGCAAATTAAACTTAATGTAGACAACTCTGATGTTTCATCTATGTAGAGATAACCCTTGCTTTGTTATTATTAAACATGATAGCTACAGAAACTGTTTAAACACAGCTTTTTTATAGTTTGAATTATCAAGTCTCTACTTTGAGACACTGATATACATTTTAGAAATGAAATGTCCAGAATTTGGGCTAGCTAGCAAATTTCTGAAGACAGTAAAGAAGCACCCATTTTAATGAAAAATTCTGTGACATAATTACAGCTTCCTAACTTTGTGCTGCTATGTAAGAGGACCTCAAAACTATCAAGGATTGATACGTAATATAGAATACAGTTAGAGGAGGGGAGAAAGAGATATGTTTACATGTCTAATTTTGTATCACAGTTAAGTGCGTTTCATAATAAAAATCTTACGTTACAAGCTCTTGGTTTATGCTTCACAAATCTCCATCTCTGCAGCTCTGATAGTAGCCTACCATATTAAAATAATTTGTGCTTGCTATGGGGCCTATTCAGCTTTAGCATGCTATGTCAGGCAGTTTGGTTTTGCTTCTGGCCACTCTCTTTGGCAGTGTCCCACTGATATAACCTGAAATACCAGCTTCCTTGTGTCTTTCTTTCGAAGGTTTTTTGATGCTGAGTGGGAATATCCTGGCAAAAAGGGACAAATGACAAGCAAAACATGTCTTAAGCAGTGTGAAATGTATGATCCATTAAAATGCCCTTTCACAATTGCAAGAGTCATGTTGTTACTGAAGCAAAGTATTCCTTTCCCATGAATCAGGTTAGTAGAAAAGTGGAAGACAACTTTGAAGGGATTTTAAGGTGCCTTAGAAAGAATATGATCTCCTTTGACAGCTGTGGGCAATAGTTACAGTGGGACATCCCTGACATCCATTTGAGCCATGGCAGTTTTTGTTACATTGGCATGGTGTAGTTGTTCAGTTGTATTATTTAGTAGTCTTTGAGCTGCAAATGACTATTCCAGACAATTTTTTTCTTACTGCAAAAGCTCAAAGGTACTTTTCTGCTGATAACAATGAGTTAAGGTAAAAAAGGACAGCATACTCAAATCAGAAAAGTCCCTTATAAAATACATAACAGGCTCCCATGCTGAAGAAGAACCACGTGAAGGCTCTTGGCTATGCTGAAGGAAAGCACAGGTCTGCGCCTTCCAGACAAACCCACATGGAAGAGCTGGAGGGTTGGTTCTTGTGGTATTCCACTTGTGGAAGAGTCTGATTTGTGTAGATGTAGTTGTTAGTAAGTGTTTATTGGGTGCATGTCTTCTGGAATGACTTGACAATTTTAATTTGTTACCCTGGTTTTTTATACTTTCAGTGGTCTTGTAGTTGAAAAAATCAAAAGATAAACTATGCTGAGGAAGTTATTACATCCTTCCCTCTGTCTTGGAGGGAGAATATTGATACTGTTAAAGTAACTTCATTTAGATTTTGAGTAGATGTTGTCCTGAATCTTGAGATTTTTTTTTTGTCCATGGAGAGCTAGTTTCTAACATGGTGAAGAATATCAAGTGAAATCCTGTACACTGTTCAACTTAAGTGGTCCTTGTTAGATTGGCATTCCTCAGTGTTAATTCCCTTGTTGTGTCTTTTGAAGATGTTTGAGACAGTTCTCCAAGGGAAGATAACGTTGACTCTTGCAGATAAGGAGTGATGACAATTTAAGGTGCTGAGCTTATGAGCGCAAGAAGACCACTTATAAAGATGCTTCTTAGGAACCTGAAAGAATAATCAACTTGAAAAGATTTAAGAATAAGCAAAAACCTAGTGACTGGATGGGAGTAAGAGGGAAGAGAACGGAAGGAGCTAGTATCTAATATCAGAAAACATTAGGATAAACTGAGTTGCTGTGTGGAGACCTCCTAGCAGCCTTCCAGTATCTGAAGGGGGGCTATAGGGATGCTGGGGATGGACTCTTCATTAGGGACTGTAGTGATGGGACAAGGGGTAATGGGTTCAAACTTAAACAGGGGAGGTTTAGATTGGATATAAGAAAGAAATTGGTGGTGAGGCTTTGGAATGGGTTGCCCAAAGAAGCTGTGAATGCTCCATCCCTGGCAGTGTTCAAGGCCAGGTTGGAAGAAGCCTTGGGTGACATGGTTTGGTATGAGGTGTCCCTGCTCATGGCAGTGGGGTTGGAACTAGATGGTCTTAAGGTCCTTTCCAACCCTAACTATTCTGTGATTCTATAATAAAATAATAAAAGGTTCTTAAGCAGAAGACAAGGAAGGAAGTGGATGATACAGTTTCTCTGTTACGCACAGAGGAAGGGATCTGTTTTAATGGTAGTCCAAGCAGGACCCAAAACTGGATGCATTGCATCTGTTTTCTGCAGATAGTGATGTTTATTGTCAAGCCAGAGGCAGCGGATATTAGAAATGTGTGTATGGGAAAGGTGGCTACTGTGTTTGAATCAATACAGAGGGAGGCAGGAGAAAGATGTGGATGCAACGTATCTTGAGCAGTTTTCAAAACCTAGTTTGTCATATAACAATCCCATTGTTCTTCTCTAGATGAAGTTGTTAACAGTTGAAGTTATTACAAGATGAGAGAACAGCAAGTCTTGTATGTAGCTTGAAGGAAGAGAAAGGTAGTTTAGTAAGTACAGCATTTCAAGGGTAAAAAACCAATTGCTTTTGGGATGGAACAGTTCTTTTCTATAAAAGATATTATTCTCTGCAGTAAAAAGAAACTGATGTTGAGGACTAAAGAAGTGTTTCTAGTTCAGCATTCCTTTTTTACAGCTGCTTGATGTTTGAATGTATGGAATTTCATGTAATTCAGATAGGTACTACTGGATCAGGTTCTTAGCAGCTTGCATGCACTGAGTCTTAGAAGATGCTGTCTGCTGTAGCTTCCTGCATTCTTGTGCTTTTAGTGATTTTTAAAGTGTATCAGAGTTTCACACATATGAAATTCTACCCTAATAGACAACAGCGCAAGTCACTTAAATTACCGAATCCATTATAATTACAGTATCTTTATACACAGCATGTTTGTTACATACTGAGTTTCATAATGAGAAGTACAGAAGTCTGCATGTGTTATGCTGTGTGCCATAGAAGATTGGGCACTTGGCAGACTTGAGTTCTGGTCTTTGGCGATACTGTGGTATTTGGGAGATCATAAAAACAGATGCAGTATCTCAGATTAAAGGTCTGTATAGATGTTGTCTTGTCCCTCCAGTTTTTAATATAGACAATTGCTTCATCTTTTCATACTGGTCTCTTCTGTGAAATAGCACAGTAACAGAATACATGGTACATGATTTAGGAATCAGCTGAATAGACACTACATTTGAGGTAGTTTGAAATACATTATATTCTCAAAATAGCCTAAGTAATAGCTATAGTATTGATCTTATAATGTATTTAATACCTTGAATGTCTTTTCTGATTTGCTTGAGGGAGCATCATATTGTTGAAGAATATAGCCATCATTATGGCAACCTTGAAGTAACTGCTGCATAGCAAATACAAAACAATCCACCAAGACATGATGTTGGAATGAAAAAATGAAAGATTCATTGCATACAAATTACACAAATTTCATATGTAAATTCCTATCATTGCATGATTATATTCAGTACTGATTATTAGTTGCTTTATAGTATTTTTTAAGAAGCTCCTCAGTTCTTAGGTCATCTTGTTTGTACTAGCGTTCTTAAACATTAATGAGCTGTGGTTTGTTGTATAAATATGAATGGAATCAAAGTAAGTTGATCCTTGAAGTTAGGTATTGTGTTAGTGAATAGTGTTGTCTAGCTTAAAATTTCTGCTTGTCATTGTCTGGGTATCTAGCATTCTAAGGATTTGTAACTGAGCAATATGATTTCAAGTCAAAGGTTTTGCATGGGTCTATATGAAAACTGAGTTGTGTTTTTCTTTTGTGACTATTTACTCAGGGATTTGACAAGCACAGATTCAAGTGTAGTGTTTTGAAAAAGATGCAGACACTGCATGAAACTGTAGAGTTGTGCAGGAAAGGGATTCAGGTAAAAATGTCTTGAAATATAGTCTATTGTGCAACCTGAGTTTTTCTGAAGCCCCAGTTATTAGCTGTTGTATTCGTTTAGTTTTCACTATTTAACTCTTAACTGTGATATCTCTCTGTAAAAATTATTTTGTTCCTAATGTTTAAAATCTGTTTCCAGGCTGCAAGCTGCTATATAAACAAGACTTTGCAAGACGGTTAGGACTGAGATGTGTTACTTGTAATTACTGCTCACAGCTGTGCAAAAAGGGAGCAACTAAGGAACTTGATGGTGTAGTGAGAGATTTCTGCAGTGAAGAGTGCTGTAAAAAATTTCAGGACTGGTACTACAAGGCAAGTAACTCAGAATTTTTGATGAGAGCTCCACAGTTTAAAAAAACCAACACTGCACATGTGAGGATATCTCAAGGACTGTGCAGCAAATATGGCTTACGTCAGCAAACCATTTGCTATACAATAAGCAAATGTATTAATTTTACCATTTGGGTTTTCTTAGATCTTAAGAGCAGCTTTTCTGTCACCTGATTTTATTAATTCATTTGGCAAGGAAGTCTTGAGTTACACAAACCCAAGAAGGTACTGTGTGTATTTGTTACTTCACAATTCCATTTTTTTCCCCCCTCGATACCATATTTTTTCTTGTCAGAACTTCTTAAATGTGTATTCAGAATGTTGAAAGCATTGTTAATAGCAGCTGGATGATACTTTGAACTGACTGATGATAAACTGGTTTAGTACAGTTTTTCTTGTTCCTGCTTTTGCCTCCTTTTTTGCCTTTTCCCTTCTCACAGTGTGAACTGCGGAGGCTTTGATCATTATTTTCCAGTGGAAAGGATGCCAAAGGGAAAAAGCAAGACCAAATGGATTTATAATAAAAGTTTTAATGTAACAGATGGCATCTGTTTCTGTGTCTCTGGGAGCTTAACTACCTTGTGAAGCACAACCAGTAAAGAGTTCATGTTAAGAGGTTTTCTGTTTTCATGTTTTAGAAGAAATAAAGGTGAAATCGGACTGGGTTTAACCTGCGATAAGTACCATGGATCAAATACTTTATCTTTGCTGTGAACATCCTGGAAAGCTACATTGATAGTATCAACACAAGAACTATATTTGTGGATACAATTGCAAAAAAAATCCAACAAAAACCAACCAACCAAACCAACAAAAAAAAAAAACAAACCAGAAACCCAGTACAAAATTAATCATCTTACCCAAAACTCTGTACATAGCCTGGAAGGCAGTATAAAAGCTTGAAATATTAGAGGGATAGATGCATCCGGTAATTTGAGATGATCTACTGACCAGAAAAGAACTGAATCTGAAGAAATATGTCATACTTTGGAATGGCTGGTTCCAGAAATGATACAGCCAGACATTGTATGTAGGGTCCTGTTTGGCACTGCAGAGAGGAAACTACTGAAGACCAGCATGTGTTTCTTTTGTCTCCTGTGAAAGTAGGGTGGTGAAGCTCTGCTGCAGTGTTCTTAAACTTACTAAAATGTTAACTTCATACTATAATATTTAATCTATATACCTTAAAACTTGGGATGCAGGGTGAAATTTATCCCTGCATAAAGTGCCTTCTGATGGAGACCTTTGTTAAGTTTTGATGTACTTTAGAACGCTTGATGATTCACGAAGATTATAGTCTGGGGATGTGCATACCAAACTAGCTTCATGAACATAAACTTTTAGAGAAGCTTGTGCTTTCATTCAGGTTTGAGAAGAACCACTTGAAAACTCTGGCTTCAGGTTATCCTTACTTAATTGGCCCATTAAGCCTGCTTAAATGCTGTTGATGCTGTGGCACAGGAAAGTGATTAAATTGCCTTTTCATGGCATCATATCTAAAAAGTCTTGCTGGTAACTGGTGATTTCGATACATTTGATGATACTGAAGTGTTAGGTATTTTTACTTTTGGTAGTGGAAATAATGTTACATAATTTAGAATTGTTGATTGTACTTTTTTCTTTTCAATCACTTCTTAATGCCTTTGTCTAATTCAGTTCTGGTTATAAAAGTTTGGGATTTATTACACAGGGAAGACATGTAATAGGTTTTAGGAAATAGCTTGTTTTGCTGTGGTTTTTTTTTTTTTTCCTTTACATTCTTGCTGATAACTTCTCCCTGTTTTTTATAAAAGTCACTCCAGATATCTTTGATTTGGAAGTTCAGTGTTAGCTGATATTCTTACCCAGGCATAGACAGATAATGATTAAAGTGTAGGAAGACAGAATAGATATAGATCCCTTCCTGAATTTGTACTTCATTTGCTGTTTTGTGTGTTAGCATCTTAAAAGCATAGTCACATATGTTTGAGCTTTGTCTCATTTATGCAATGTCCAGTGTTACTTTGGAGTTTCAATGAATGTATACATAAAGAGAAATAAGTAATAATAACCTAGTAATGTTTTAACACAGTCATTGTGTTCATTAAACAAGTGTTTGTTTCCATTTTCTTTGTCTATTTTTTTATGGACGCATTTTTCTTGTGTAACGTTATCTGGAAAACATCTTAACTTTTAAAAATAATTATTATGGGAGAACCTCCCTGAATACCAAAATTCTCTTCTCAAAAAGCCAAAAGAAGGTTGGAGTGGTAGAAGCACAGCAGACTGTTAACTAGAAGTTAGACTAGAAGCACATAGAAGGTAGAAGCGCAACTAGACTGTTAACTGTTAACTATTAGAAGCACATCAGACTTACCTATAAATGTTTTTCAAAAATAATATGAGGGATTGGAATATAAAAGGAATACTTCAGTCCTAATCACCTGTTGAGTGACAGCTACGCCTACCAGTTGGTGCCAAGTTCTGAGGAAGTTCTTACTCTATGCTGTCCGTGTACCTCTAAGACAAGCTTAATTTTTTGGTGTCTTGAGGTTAGCTTGCTAAGTTCTTAGAGCTCTTCCTGTAACCTTCAATTGCATGCCATGGTTTGGATGTTAATCTGGAAAATGCTTGGGAATATTCAGTGCTAATATTTAAGTAGCCTGATGTTTGGCAGTTTCAGTCGTTTGATGCTTATATTAGAGCATCGAAAGGACCTTGAAAAAAGAGTATGCAGTTCTGAGAACAGCACAGAAATATGTTTCGTGAAATATACATTGTGAAACTTTGCTGAAAATACTGCACCTGAAGTGCACTTTCAGGTTATTCAAGGCTGTAGTGCAGTATTGATTGGACTGAGCCTACACAGTGATAACTGTATTCAGTGGAGGTCATGCATCTTCTGCACAGACTAAGTAGGAGTTGGGGAACTACAATCATAGGCATAAACATAGAAAAATTATTGTGGCTGGTGCGATTAGATAACAGTGATCGTC
This sequence comes from Agapornis roseicollis, assembly GCA_002631895.1. Taxonomy (NCBI): domain Eukaryota; kingdom Metazoa; phylum Chordata; class Aves; order Psittaciformes; family Psittacidae; genus Agapornis; species Agapornis roseicollis. The sequence goes on along the minus strand of NDXB01006205.1, from coordinate 1,641 downwards.
AACAGCAGTAAAATTTGAAACAATGCACCCAACATTTACCTAAATGGTATTGGCAGCGAGGCAATCTTGTTAACTTTGTCTTCTCCAAATTTTGCTGTTGTATAGTTCAGAATCTCAATTTCAAGTAGGTGCTATTTCAGGACAGTAGATTGTCTTTCTCTTAAAATCATTAACTCTCTGGAAGTATCTCTTTTTTCTTATTTATTGTGGATTGAACTCAGAATAGGCAGCTAAAATGATGTCAGATTAACAGCAGTCCAACCCATTGGAGAGCATTTAGGAGCAAGTCATTGGAGGATTAAAAATGTAAAAAAAACCTTGCCCCCATGTTTAGTGCTCTCTATATAAACACTCTATAGATGCACAAGTGCTCTATAGACAGGTAGTAACAGCCTCACACTCGCAGGTTCTTGTCCTCATGGGGAACTTCAACCACCCTGGTATCTGTTGGACGGATAGTACAGCCCAGCACAAGCAATCCAGGAGGTTCCTTGGTTGTGTGGAAAACAACTTCCTTCTGGAAGTAATAGAGGGGCCGACAAGGAGAGGTGTCATGCTTGACATTGTGCTCACCAGCAGGGAAGGGCTCGTTGGAAATGTGATGCTCCAGGGCAGCTTTGGCTGTAGCGATCATGAGATGGTAGAATTTGAGATCCTCAGGACGGTGAGAAGAGCGTGCAGCAAGCTCACTGCCCTGGACTTCAAGAGAGCAGACTTTGGCCTCTGCAGGAACCTACTTAGTAAGGTTCCATGGGATGTAGCCTTAGAGGGCAGGGGGGCCCAACACTGTTGGATGATGTTCAAGGATGACCTTCTACAAGCTCCAGGAGTGTTGCTGCATCCCAACTAGAAGGAAGTTCAGCAGGAGGGCCAGGAGACCTTCTTGGATGGATAAGGAGCTGCTGAGGAAACTCAGAGGGGAAAAAAAAAAAGGTTTAGAAAAGGTAGAAGCAAGGACAGGTGACCTGGGAAAAATACAGGGATGTTGTCTGGGAAGCTGGGGACCAGGTGAGGAAAGCTAAGGCCCAGTTAGAATTAAACTTGGCTAGGGATGTGAAAGAAAACAGGAAGGGATTCTATAGGTACATTGCAAATAAAAGATGGACCAGGGACAACGTGGGCCCTCTCCGCAAGCTCTCAGGAGACCTGGCTACCATGGATTTGGAGAAGGCTGAGGTTCTGAATGACTTCTTTGCCTCGGTCTTCAATGACAAATACTCTGATCACACCACCCAAGTCTTGGAAGGGAGATGCAGGTGCTGTGAGAATGAAGACCTTGGCCCACTGTAGGAGAGGATCTGGTTCGAGACCATCATAAGAACCTGAACGTGCACAAGTCCATGGGACCTGATGAAATCCATCCGCGGGTCCTGAAGGAGCTGGCGATGAAGTTGCTAAGCTACTGGCCATCATATTTGAGAGATCATGGCAGTCAGGGGAAGTTCCCGAAGACTGGAAAAGGGGAAATATAACCCTCATTTTCAAGAAGGGGAAAGTGGATGACCCAGGGAATTACAGACCAGTCAGTCTCACCTCTGTGCCTGGAAAAATCTTGGAACACATTCTCCTGGAACATACACTAAGGCACATGAAAAACAACAAGGTGCTTGGTGGCAGCCAGCATGGCTTCACTAAGGGGAA
>NDXB01006204.1:208849-224106 GCA_002631895.1 Agapornis roseicollis | reverse complement strand
CCTGGGTTAAGTCAAAACACCAGCTACTAAAGAGAGAAAAACTGACTGCAACTGCTGAACCCAGGACAGGCAGTGATGCTAGGGCTCCTGTGACCTACTGACTGGGACCTCTTTATCATCTTCAGTTATCAGTCGTGGGGCTGCCAAGCTTTCTGCACCAACCAGGAGGAAGAAAGCCTTCAGCAATCTAATTCTAGCAGGAACACCTGGAACTTAGACCACTAATGCCAGGTGAGAAGTCTTGGAAATCCTGAAGTCTGTATCCACAAAGCAAATATTAAGCCAGAAAGCATCAGCAAATATTACATGCTTCAGGGTTTGTCCATACTCCACCAAAAGTGAGTGGTTCCTCTGTTTCAGGACACCTGAGGAGGACTCAAACATAGATATTGGATATTTCATGGGTTTTTTCATTTTCTTCCAAAGAGAAATTTTGATACAGCAAGTTTTTCATCTTAGCTCAGATTAGAAAGGCTTTCAGAAGGTTGGAATTTCCTACAGGAGTGCTTCAAATAGCTCTGTTGGGAATTATGTGACTGCTCATGGTGAACTCTGAAACTCTGAAACCTGCAAGTAGCCTGAAGAGTGCTTTACCAAAGCATGGGCCAGGTTTACATTATGCATTGGCTACAACTTTGCTCCCCCAGTGACTTTCTGAATATTAAGGCTCTAGTGCTGTCATTTCTTATCATCAATTTCTCCTCCAAACAGTCTTCATTTTCAGGTAGAGTTTCATCCTGAGCTTTGACAGTTAAACCATGTCCTTCCTGCCTAAGGCTCACCCAGCAGCTTCTGGGTGTGCTGTAAACCCAGTAAGGTCATCAGCTACCAAAGCAATAACACACTGGAATCAAATATCCCTGCAGTAAAACCAATGAAGTTTCATTGCTCCAAATAATTATGCAGAGGTTAACAAGTGCATGACTCTGCTGACAAAGTCCAAGAATAAACACAATTCAATTCAGTCAACCATCACTGTGCTGACTGGCTGTTAAAAAAACAGTAAAAGCTTTTTTTTTTGTCAATAAAAGAAGTTTGTACAACTTATTATGAGTAGAGTTCGTTGAGTTAAAAGGTGCTAGTTTTACAGTCTCTTTTTCTAAGTAGAACCACACTTCCACATCTATTTATTCTAAATTGTTGGTTGTTTGATCTTTTTCCTTTACAATGTCAGCCTTTGGGGGACACCTAAGGATCTAGTAAACAACTGCATGGCTTTAGACATCATATGTAATGTAAAATAGCTGTCCAGGACCTAAAGAAACACCAAGACAAGCTAGCCAAAGATATGATATGCTGCTTTTCCTCTTCCCCACATGATTTCCTCTTCTTACAAAATCTGGAAGATGGTGAGCAATTCTCAGACTCTGCTATGGTCTAGAAAGAAAAACGTGTAACAGAATAAAATGTAGCTGAATTATCTGAATCTTTGATGCAGGGCAACTCATCCACAGGCAAGGACATAGAAAGTATAAAAACTAGAACAGGTTTTGCTGTGGCAGAAGAAAAGAGGTGTCAGTATAGTTTAAGCTACAGACTAGGTAATGAAGGAAATCCAAGATTATAGTACGCTCTGCACTAACAGAAGGACAGGGCACATGAGTTATATGTCTATCTACATATAAATGTCTGTATTTAGACACTTTTCTTCTCATTCCATCAACACTCTTTATCAGCCTGAGGAATCTCATTATATGTCTCTAAAATTGCTCAATGAAACAGCTTCTTTCTTAACTGAAAAATGCACTGGCAACGACTGAGCAGAACAACAGACAGGCCACCTGCTTCACAGAGCTTTATTACTTGCTGGGTATGCCCTGTGGCATGTGCAGTTTTAAAGAAATACTAGGATCTGAGTGAAAAGAATGAAAGAAAATATAAAGTTTCCTCCATTGTCGCTGTAGAGCAGAAAATTAGAGGAAAACATTGAAGTACTGTATGAATTTCCTCATCTGGATATTATTACTTCATATTTTTTAAATCATGTACAGTACTACACAGATTGCTGATTGCTACTGTTTTTTTTTTACACATGTCTTCATATCAAGTATAAAATACAATGCAATTTATTTTTGCCTATCAAATCAATCACTAGAAAACACTTTCCCAGATGATTTTAGTACGCAGTTGGGGTGGCTGCAAAGTAGAATAATAATGCTGGTATATGTGTGCAAGGAAGGTTTAGGTCATCTAATGTATTATATTACTGAGCTGTAAAAGGTAGAAAATGTAACAACAACCTAGACTGAGAGAACAGCAATACTGCACTGAAGATTTGTACTTAAAGATGAACTACAAAATGTTCTATAAATAAAATCTCTTTAGAGACATCCACAAGGATTTAGTGATAAAATAGTGATAAAAGAAAGGATTTTGGTAGCAACTTATAGAAAGCTGAAGCTGTTAAAAAGCGCAAAAAATCTGGGGTTTGATTTTCTGCATGTCAGTAATACCAGGAGAAATGTAAAACTTTCCAGTGACCCATTGCTGCTTTTACTCTCTGTTCTCATTTCTGTGTGTCTCAATGTCCTTTTCAGATGTCTGGACCAATGGACCAATATCTCACACCCAACAAATACTTAAACTTTTCCAGTGCCTAAAAGCCTGACTTGTTGCTCTGAACTCTCCACAGGGTCCCTCTTAACCTGCACCTGAAGGAGGGGAAGACCATGTGTTGTCTTACTTCCTCACAGCAAAGCTGAACTGACTCAGTCTAGAGAATAATAGAAAAATGGTGCAAGAATATGCCATGGAGACAAAAAAATTTCTATTCCAAACTCTCTGTGGTCATAGCATGAAGGAAGGCTCCCTAGGAATTTTGATTTTTTTTTCCCCAGTTCACTGGGCCCCTTTAAAAGGTGTATCATATTCACTGCTGAGTTTCATATTTTGCAATCTGCAAGACTCATGTGATGTGCAGCTTCTACTATGCCACTTGTTGTGAGGGTTCATTGTAGACCCTCTAATGAGCCTGCCATACTCCTTCAGCATGCACAGCACCATCTTCTCAATCATGCCTTTCAAGAGATTAAGATTCAGTGATGCAATACAGCCCATGACACAAAGCCTCTTTTCAAACATAAAAGAGCCAATTGTTTTTACAACCTCCAAGCATGCATAATCTTTGCTTCACATGTCCATGCAATAAATGGCCTAAAAGTTTCATATCCTCCTTGCAATATGGAACTTGACCCTTGAAAATCCCTCATGACAATTCAACTAGTAGAACGGAAATCTTTTCCCAATACCCTAAGGACGCTGGCAAAATATTTGTACTATTTCCATGTATACACACTCCATTACACTGTCCTCCTTGCATATTACCCAAACTAACAACATTTTTGAAGCTATGTATCCTCCTGTCTGCTCTGTCCATAAATTATGTCAGCTGCTGCCAGGCTCCTCACATTGAATTCTTTAGTCCCAGCTCCCTCTGGCAGGAGCTACATTTCGGAGTGTAGCTAAAACCTCTCTGGTTACGCCAACAATCATTGCATGAACACAAGGGTCAAGACATGGGAGACACAACGAAACTGACCTTTATGAGCAGCAGGAAGCACTCAAAGCTTTCTGTTTCTGCTGATTTTAGGTTGCACTTCTACAGCATCAGGCTGATAGCTGCTGAAGCATGAGGGCACAAGATCTGCCTGGGGCAGGAAGCATCTTGGCACATGCCAGCCCTGCTGCAAAAATATTAATCAATTTAGAAAGGCATGCAAAGTGTGTTCAAGCTAGCAGATCAACAAGTGTCTTGACAGTCTGGTCCAGTCACCTGAGATCCTTTGGTAGTCACTGGGAAAACAGACACTTCTACAGTGGAATTCACAGAATAGCAGAATGGTTTGGATTGGAAGGGACCTTGAAGATCATCTAGTTCCAGCCTCCCTGCAATGAGCAAGGACACCTTCCTCTAGACCAGTTGCTCCAAGCCCTGTCCAACCTGGCCTTGAACAGTGCCAGGGATGGGGCATCCACAACCTCTCTCAACAAATTAACCCCATTACTCCAAGTGCTTTCAGTGCCTGTTGAAAGGCAGTGAATGATCTCAGGGGCTCATGCCTCAGACCAGTGCCCTGGCAAGGGCTAGCCAAGTCATCTCTTACTCCTACCCATGGCTCCTGCATGTAGTTCCTCCTTCATCCCTGGTTCACCAAGTGCTGCAGACATTAATACCCAAAAGACTGTGACAAAAGGGCCATTTATGTATGTGACTGTTTACAGCCCCTTCATAATTTTGCAGCAGAAGGAAATTGGTATTTGGATGATCATTCAAAAAAAAAAAAGCCAAAGGCCCAGAGAATAGTAAATATTATGTTAGAAGTATTGGACAGAATCAAAACTAAATACTGCTGAAATTGACTGTCACTTTCAGAGCAAGACCTGGGATAAAAATCCCCCTGAACTCTTCTTGACATTAGACTGGTTATATGGAACTGCCCAACAAGCTCAAACCCACTGTCCTTCTAACCCCATGTCCTCTCACTGGAGGTGGCCAGCATCAGGTGTTTCACTGTCAGACAAAAGACCGATTCTTCTCCATGTCTTAGAGGTCTCCCTGAGTCATTGTCACACTTAAAACTTCATTTTCAAACACCTCTAGTAAAAGTGAGTAAGAATAACTTCTTTTCAAGAAAAATGCACACAAAATTGTCAATCTTGTTATGCTTTTACAAGTGAAAAACAAAAAAAGTTGAAATAGGAATATAAGTGGAGAAAATTCTATTTCTTTCAGTATATAAAAAAGCCTACATGAATGAAAAATCAACATAGCTGTTTCTACATTTTTAATATAATTCTAAAAGAAAAAGAAGCTAGTCCTAATATTTAACTTTCCTCTCCATTGTTTGCCAGCATTTGCCTAGTCAATGAATTTTACTGCAAGATTTGATTTTCCTTAGACAAGTGCATCAGGCTAGTGTGTATGGACCAAGGAAAGTTATGCAACAGCTCCCAAGCACCTCAATGGTGCTTACAGAGGTCATTTTAAGGCTGTCGATCTCTATTATTGAGCCATAAACTTTAAATATTTCAGAAGACAAGTTCATGTAAATATACAGATGTCTGACTGCTCTGTGGTATTTTGTCAATTCATTTTATATTCCATGAAATCAAAATCAGAAATTTACAAGATATGCATTGTTCAGGACAATAATTATTTTAAAGTTTGATGGGCAGCATAAAGATTTCTTTTTTTTCCTGAAATTTCAATGGTTTTGATTCCACATAAAGAATCAAAACTAACCAAACATTCCAAATGCAGACACTAATGTGACACAAGACCCTGGCATTAGTAATATTGGTCTGGGGCACGGGAGTGGACTAGATGATCCCTCTGAGCTCTCCTGCCCTACATGGAATCAGTGCCCCTTTCCCAGTGGCAGCTCAAGTGATGCAGATGTTTTAATGCCTGTCCCCATGCACCACACAATCCCTGATTTGAGAGCACAGAATATTGCTCCCTGACCACCCCACTTGTTCTGAAGGTGCATCTGTGTTGGCAGAGTGTTGCAGAGCTGGCTGTCATCACATCAGTCATGCTGTGGGCTGAGCAGAAGTGGAGAACTGGCTCCACACCTGCTCTGACCTGCACCAGCCCACCACACCAACCCCATCCCAGTAACTCCCATCCCCAGAACCAAGACACCTCAAGTCAATATATGCCTGTGAAACAAATTGCCAAGGTACGTGAGAAAAATGCTGGAGCAGAGGCAAGAAACAGGATGACCGTGCCAGTTGCAACTGGAACCATGAGGAGATGCAACTGCTCACCCAGTGGTCCCTCAGAAGTTAACTGAATGGCATCTTATGCCTGTTCTCTCATCTGCAGCCTACATGCTGCCTGACCCATTTGGAAGGATTCTTCCTTGTTCCAGTGGGTTTCTTCACTGTGCCACTCCCCTTTCCCCTGCCCCATGCCTTCCACTCCACCCATGCTCACACTCTTACTCTTTTCCTCTGTTACCAGCCAAGGGACATAGAAAACTGCCTTCTTGAGGTTTTTTTACATCACTCAGTTGTTTTAATATAAACCCACAGCTCCTCTAGTTAGTGAATGATAGCATTTCAAACTGTAATATAATGTGCCATAAACAACATTCCATGCCATAAAATGTTGCAGAAAGATATACTTTTACTCCTAAAAGCAGTGGCTGGATTTTGCCGAGCAGAATTTAATGGAGATTCAATCAGAACTGAGACAAAAAAAAAAAAAAAGGAAAAAGTTTCCAGGTTTACTGCAGAGTTCACTTGCATTTTTTCCTGTCCACAGCAGTAAGAGGATTACCTTAAACCAAGAGCATCAGTGTCAATGAGAACCAGAAAACTCAATACATAGAAGGGCAAGATCAAAGCTTAGCACCTGGAGAACACCACATGCTCTGGATTAATAAAACAATACACTCCGTTACATAAATCTTGAGCAAGGTTATTCATGGACACACATACAAAAAAGAAATTACTGTAGGGTTCAGGTAACTGATATTTAATACCAGCTCTTTCTCTATCAGAGAATACCCTCTCACATTATAGGGGTGTTGACACAGAGCAGTGAGATATTATTTTGTTTTAAACAGCTTTAGTCTAAACTTGACATTACAGTTTTTGGACCTTGATACTGCACATCTGCAAGCCAGCGGAAATACCAAAATCTTGCATGCTTCTTTGATTGTTACATTTAAGGTATCATATATGCTACCAGCTCAGCTGCTGCAAGGCATTAAAGTCCATTACTCGAAGCTTGTAAAGTACTTTGGAAATACTATAGACAAGGATTAGAGAAGATGAGTATTCCACATGGCTTCAGAAGAGAAGATAAACAGAGGGTAAATGCACTGTAGTTAAAGTGATATATTGACTACAAGTGGGGAGTAATAGCATGTGATCCCTTCTAATGAAAATTTTGTTGAGTGGTTTTGAAACTATATGCTTTTATCAAGCCATTATATTTCTAAGAACAGCTCTGTTTACAGTGCCTTAGCCTACAAACTACTGACAGGATGAAAACCAGCAAACCAGAGGAGTATGAACTTGGAACACAGCTTAATTTAGGACCTCTGTGTTAGTATAATTTGGGAGAAGCTGGAAGAGAGGAGAAGAAGTAGAAAGGAAATAGTCCAATTACATTCACTATTTTCACAAAGAAATATTATAATCAGCATAAAATCCTAATGTTTTTTATATATTATCTTTAATCATGAAGCATTCCAGTTTGGTTTATCAACAAAGAGGCAAATTCTTTCCCAGATATGAAAAGAGCAACCAAGCACTGAGAATATGACAATGTGACCAGCAGATGCAACAGTCACTCATCCTGCAGCATAAACATTGCAGGAAAAAAAAAATCAGCTCTTTAATATAGGAGAACATCAACCTAGAAAAATCCAGGATGAGGAAAGGAAGAGGAGTACAGGTTCCTTTATCCAGCACACTGGAGTTTCTGGAATCACAAGAGAGTGCTGCCACCCTGGAAGCAGCATAACTGTGCTAGGAAAGTCAGGTTCAGGCCTTGCATATCGTTTAGGGCCTCCGCCAATTTTCCAAGTCTCTATGGATGGGTCACTGAAAACCAGCAAATCCCTCTATTACAATCAGGTGCCCTGTTCACACAGCTGTCATAGAGGAAAGCAAGTCTTTTATGAGTTTAAGATTCAGTTCACAGAGGGTCATAAAGGCTGAGAATATGTTGATGCAGAGGTTTCACAAGATGGCATAGACAGGTTCTGACCAAAATTCTTCCCAAGCACAAGAAAAATAAAAAAGAAATAAATCCATCATTTAAATGTGAATCTAAGCAAACTTTTGGTGTGGAAGCAAGTTGAGGGTGGTGTTAAGTCACCTTTGTTTCTTCAATGCTCTTTAGTACTTTGTTATTTTAACACCTGCAAACTGAGTCATGGTTTATCATTGTTAATTGAATTCAAGTCCATAAGGAGAGGCTGAACTAGATGACCTCCGGAGATTCCTTCCCAGATGAGTTATTTTTATTAAAAGGGGCTGGACATTTGGTACGACAGAAGGAAAGGAGTGAATTCTTGGTATCTGATACAGCAACAGAAGTTTGAACTGAAACTAGAGGGCAACAGGATAGTCAGGTACAGTCAGACTGTGACTGTGACCGTGACTCCTCTGGCAAGGAGGACTCTGCAGGGCCAGACTCATGGCATGCACATCATCTCATTGATGCCACACCTATGCTGAGATATACGGGGCATCAGAGGGAATACTACAGTTGCCATTTACAATGTGCATGCTCCAATGCTGCCTTGTTACTTGGGCTGGGCCCAGACCTGCTTCTAAGGCCAAACCAAAATCTACCTCACTTTGCTGTCAGCCAGCACTCCTCACCAAGAAATGGGCTGGGGGCTACTATTAATTCTCTAATTTTGAGTGGCAATTTTTGAGCAATGGAGCAAGGCTTTTGCCCTGCTTCGTGACATAATTTACAGCTTGGCATCGGCAACAGGGATCTCCCATCTGCAGGTTCCTTTCCAGGGCCTGTTATAAACTTCCTTCATTGCACAGACTGACCCTGGACTCAGTTTACCTCTACTCAAAATGCATTTTATATGTGACTGTGAATTCAGATGGACATAGTGAGACTTAATTAATGTCAGTTACCCTGCTGAACTCTTCAAATTAAAGATATAGAACAGCTGTAAGTTAAAGGTACAGTAACAAATAGCTTCATGATCTTTAGACAGTCCTTCTTCAATAGAGCTGCAGGGAAAATGTAGGAATGATAATAAATACATCATAAACATTAAAGAGCCATAAAACAGCCACGTATAGATCCAATAAAACTTAATATAGAAATAATTCAAGCTGGGCTGAAAAGCGAATACCTCTCACTCCTGAAAGCTTTTGCAGTACCTTGGGATCCCAAGAAAGGGGCTTGATATCACAGCTGTGCTGAGTGTTTATTGAGACTGACACTTTCTTTGAAGGTCATTCTGCTGTGATATTTTCAAAAGCCGTTTGAGTAGTCATGTATCAAACTTAATTTTCTTTTATAACTGAAATAGTCCACTGGAATTCTTTGATATTACCAAGTCTGTTTTGAGACCAAAAAGAACAGTGTATCTCAGAGAAATAGTGATTCCACCACTTAGAGCTGAAATGACACTGACAAAACACTTTTTCTCCTCTTTAAGTTATGTTTGCTATGGTTACAACTTCAAAATCTCAGAGGCTAACTTAGGCTTTGGGATGAGTGTATTTTATGGCAAAAAGACTCCATGCCAGGAAGATACAAGTATCAGAAGAGTCCCAGTTCAGCTTTCTGGTAGTACTGTAAAAATGTGCCTTTTTTACTTAAAGACAGTGTATCAAGTTCTTAGCATTATTTTTCTCAGTCATCATAATAAGGGGGCAGAATAGACACACAGGTCAGAATGACTTTTCCATAAGTTCTTCATAGACTTATAATCATGTGCAAGGTTAATCCATGGAGGGATTTTGTTGAGTATGTTTGCCCAGCTTTTCAGCCTCTGGGTGCACTTCAGGAGAGCTGAGGATGCAGACCTGACCCCAGTTTCCCCTCATACTGGAGGCATTCAGACTCGAGCCAGCTCTGCCAGAGAGACTGTAGGAGCTCTGGGCTGCTCTGCTTTGCTGGGACTGCCACAGCTTTTAGGCACCTTTCTCTTACTGCTGTGCTGGGAGCACGAGTCATACAGTCAAGGTCCCTTTTTTATATTTACCACCCCTCCAAAGGTCACTGACTTATGGTTGGGTCAAATGTAGAGTCCTTTCCATTCCTCCCACCAAATGACCTACACAATGCACAGGCTACTGATACTCTCAGTAGCCTCCTAAACCATGCATGGTTCAGACTTAATCATCTCCAACTGTCGCTCACATGAATCTTAGTGGTTTGAAAGTATTTATGGCATGGGTGAGATTCTTTTCTTATTTCCACAAAGGAAATCAAAGATATTTCTAAGCGTTGCTATTCAGACAAAATAGACTTCACAGTTGTCAACAGCTGCCTCCTGAATTAGTTAAGACCTACCACTCTATCAAAGGCCAAAATCTTCTGGATCCTGCATGACAGATCCAGAAAATCTTAAAGTTTTGCATTTATTTTATTTAAAGGCAAACAATGTGGTAGCCATTTTACAAGCATGCACAAAACCAGCAAGCAAGCTTTATCAGGTATCAGCTGAGGTGTTTGGGGTGAAATGTACACAGAGCCTTAATTCATTTTGCCAAAGAAAGAAAGCAACTAACATATAGAAGAATGTAATCCTTCTTTAAATATTATTCCTGGGAGTACTTTTATCACCAAATGTTCAGCCTCAAATTGAATTATATGTTTTCATCATAGGTCCACATTCCTGGGGCTTGATTCTAAAATGAAATTGTTTGTACAGGCAAAAAATAATTGATTTTATGGCATGGCAGAGGAGAAAAACAGAATTGAGACTTTCTGACTTTTCTCAACACAATCTCCCCTAAGTCAGCCTCCCATAGCTGCCACATAAAATACTTCTCAGTGTGACGCACGGAGGGTCACCTGTGCAATGCCTTATCAGCACAATAAAAATAAGGAAGCCATTCCTGGCAGATATGGTGTACAGCACAGCTTCTCCCAAAGAATCAAAACACACTAGTCATGGTCTACTTGGGGTATATACCATTTAAACCATCATCGTTAAAGGCATCCCAACTTACAAAAGAAAACAGCAGCACATGAGGTAGAAAGCTCCCAGCTGGGCCACAGATTTCCCCTAGAATGTTTGCTGTCTCATTTATTTCTCCCTGCCTTCTCCTCATGTGCAAAAGAAGTGTAGAGTAATGAAGGTGTTACAGGAGATAAATTGAAAGAAGCTGCTTGCAAAGTAGGGCTTAGATGCTTGTATGGAACTGTCTGTTGGGAGTCAAGGAGCTAGAGGCTCCATGTGTGAGCAGTCAGAAAGGGCACTTCTTCACTTGTGCTGCGGAGCAGCTGTGGCAAACAACCCCTCCTGACTCCAGTGCCAGCAGACCAAGCTCACAAAGCAGCTGGAAAAACTAGCCATATTTTATTGACAACTCAAGAATGAGCCTTGTTTTCAGCTATAAAACTACAATTGCTTCATAAGTAACATGGCCAGAAATGTAATTTCTTTCAAAATCTGAGCGGTGCCTGAGACAGCCTCTCCTGGAGCACCAGAAGCACTTCAGAGGAACTGTTCTTACCTGAGCTAGGGTGCCAAGTGTTTAAGCAATTCTCAGACGTGGTTCCTATGAAAATGCTATTTGTTTTGCTGTTTACATCAAGTCCAGGTGTTCACTGCGGTTACACACTGCCGCTAGGGGTTCGTTCCAGCCCACAGTTCTGCTGGCTTCCATTAGGTGACGCTTGATTTGAGCCAAATCCTCTGCATGTTTTAAAAATGCGCATGTTTAACAGAGGGGGTTTATGGCAGGCTGCGAACACTGTGAACTTGAATACATTAGAAACAAAAATAGAACTGAACCAAAACTCCAGATTTGATCCAAACCTCACAGCAGGAGCCTTTCCATGTAACAGTCTGGGATAAAAAACCCAGCAACTTAATTATACAAACTTCTGAACTTTCAAAATTCTCATTAAAAAAAAAGAATCCAAACGTTGCAGCTTGCAACCGTATCTAATGAAACAAAGTCTGGTCTTGAAACGAAGCACATTAAAGAGCACAGCACTGCACCATTACTTGTATTGATTTCCTCAGATGGTTTGTAGGATTGCAATGCAGGAAATTCAGTGTAATTTGTTCAGTGATTTTTTGTCCACCAAGCAAAATGCAGCTTATGAGCCACTTCTGCAGAAAACCATGACAGCTCTTTGTATATGTTTATTGGCTNAGCAAAATGCAGCTTATGAGCCACTTCTGCAGAAAACCATGACAGCTCTTTGTATATGTTTATTGGCTGACTCTTCATTAGGGACTGTAGTGACAGGACGAGGGGTAATGGGTTCAAACTTAAACAGGAGAGGTTTAGATTGGATATAAGGAAGAAATTCTTTCCTGTTAGGGTGGTGAGGCACTGGAATGGGTTGCCCAAGGAAGTCGTGAGTGCTCCATCCCTGGCAGTGTTCAAGGCCAGGTTGGATGAAGCCTTGGGTGACATGGTTTAGTGTGAGGTGTCCCTGCTTATGGTAGGGGGGTTGCAACTATGTGATCTTAAGGTCCTTTCCAACCCTAACGATTCTATGATACTATGAAGCAGGGGAAAAAGAGCTTTTCCTTCACTAACTGCTTTTAAGATCGCACTTCTAAGCAGTGTCAGGAGAAGGATGGAACACAGAGTGTTCATTGGTAGGCAGAGTATTCAAAAAACTAAAAATGTTTACAGGACACTGTAGAAAGAGCCTATGCATAAGTCAATTTCAATCTTGTTATTGCCAAAGTATTCTAGTATCATATAAAGCCATATATAAAACTGAGGTTTGAAAGCTGAGTGGGGTTCTGCAGAACTGTCAGCTAAGTAAGAATTCTAAGTAAGATCTCACACCTCCTGTGATTGTTTTTCACACTGAAAGTTAGTAATCTTAGAGTTTGACAAATCTGAAAGCAAATTACGAGTAACGGTATGGCTATTTTAAATAAAGCAAATATATTTGTGTGTATAAAGAAATACTTAGGAAACCTCATCAGTCATCGTTTCTGATGTAGTGAGTTAAAAGTACAAGTGCCTTTGTTTACTTTGTCAGAAGAAAGCAAGCAACTAAAGCATGGAAGAATGTAATCCTTCTTTAAATATTATTCCTGGGAGTACTTTTATCACCAAATATTCAGCTTCAAATTGAATTATATATTTTCATCACAGGCCTACATTCCTGGGGCTTGGTTCTAAAATGAAATTGTTTATACAGACAAAAAAATAGCTGATTTTATAGCATGGCAGAGAATGATTCAGGATTGTATTTCTGACTTTTCTCCCCATAACCTGCCTGAGTCAACCTTTTACAGCCTACATATAAAGTGTTTTGCAGTATGGTGCAAATGCAGAGTAGCATTTGATATGCATTTCATACAAATACAAGCACAGAATTCATTTCCTTTGAACAAATAAATAATGTCTTGTATAGTGTGGGTTTTAAGACTATAATAATAAGTCTCAGTCTGAAATATAGGGGGAACCTCATCTAAATTTCAGTGAAAATATCAAAGGGTAAGTCCTGAACATGCCTACAAATCAGTGCTGTAGTGTCAAAAAAATCTGCTTTATACAGAACTCTGCTGTCTCTGTCTGCTTCTCTGCAACTGTTTTGCTGTAATAGGAGGATCGCCCTACTCTACACAAATCATAGTTTTGAAAGTCAATTTGAAGTTTTAAGTCTGGGTGTGTCAGACAAGTATTGCTCCGGAGGGTTCAAGGAGTGAAAAAACTGAGAGATAATTTTGTTTGAATTCCTGTTGGTCTGGATTCCTGTAGTTACAGCTGAGCCCCTTGCGTATGTCACCCTGTTTCACCACAGATTACTCTGTCTGGGTTCCCTCTCCCAACAAGGACCAACCCCCTGTCTCATTTGCTTCAATGCAGGCAGTTTGGGCTTAGTCTGAAACCTGTCACTGTGTACCAGAGTAGGAGTCTTACTGAGCGAAGGGCATCTTTATGCCTTTGCATGGATCTCAGCATTTTTATGATCTCATCCCACCAGTATCCACAAAAGGACCCTTGAGCTGCCACAAATTTATTGTATGCATTAGATGACAAGCACATAGCTTAGTTCCATCAACAGTCAAAAAGTCTCATGCACTGGTTCTCCTCCAGTTTTGTCTATCTGCATGGAGTCAAAGCAGTGTCTTCAGAAATAGCCAGCTGGAGACAGCTCTACAGAAAGCTCTTCAAAAAGGCTCTGCACTAGACAGTATAGATGGAGAAGGAAAGTTGAAAGATCTTCAGAATGATTCTTTGCTTTGAGAAGGTAACTTCTTTGCCTTGGGGTTAACAGCCACAGTGTTTCCAGTGTGATTTTGCTAGAGGGCTTGGGGGAGAGAACTGTTGTTCATCAGTCCTTGAAAACGAGTTAAATTACACCTCTGTGGTGCTGCATGACCTTGCATAGAAGCAGCCAGGAGAAGGTAACTGAATTAAGGCTGAGCAAGGGAAGCAGTGCAGCAGGAGTGTGCACCTGTTAAGAGGACAATTTTTGTTTTGAAGCCCTTCCACCCGTGCTCTATGTAGTTCTGGTCTGAACTACATTGGTTGTGATTCCTTGGACCACGTGTCTGATGTACTTGTATGGTTTGCAGCTGCCCAAAGGACCAGACACTGGTCTAACCCTGCTTCCCCACAAGTGATTGGAGACACCTTGTTGAGTTCATGGAGATGAACTTTGGCACTGATTTTTTACAGAAAAATCTGGTCTGTTCACACCAGAACTGCTCTGCAATTCTAACATAAGTGGGGTGAGGGAAATTAAAGGATTTGCTGTTAAACCACATTGAAATGCTCACATAGCAACTGTGAAGTAAGAATTTAGGGTGCACCATCAGAACAGCACATGTAACCTGCAAGCAGATAGTGTTTTTTCTGTCAAAATGTTTCGTATGTTCTTACTTAGTATTCTGATATCATTTCCCATGGTTGAAAGAGGAGAAAGGGTAAAACCACATTTGATACTCCCCTTTTCTCAGACTCTTGTGTAACTCGTGGTCTTGTTTTACTGCCTGTCCCTGCTGAACACAGTAAATTGAATAAAAGTCACAGGCAGTCTGGAATGCTGTGGGGATGATGCATTAAATAAGTGATAAACATTGCAAAAAGCTCAACGAGTTGTACTGAAAAGCAAGGGAAAATGTGTTAAAATTCAAAGGAAAGAAGGAAAGAATTGAAAAATATTGATGTCAATGACATACTCTCTGCTAAAATACATGCTCTTAATCACTTCAGGGATTACAGGAAAAATTCCACCCACAGGGGTTCAGAATCTATTTCTGAACTAAAACTCAGTGGCTCTCTTGGGAAAAACATGGGTACTGTTTTTAATAATTGTTTCCTCTTACTGTTAGAGGGACAAGGGGAGTGGAAAAGGCAGAGAAGAGTTTGTACACACACAGTATTTCCCAAGAAGTCAGCTCTCTTCCCTAAGGGGAGTGGCCAGAGCACTGCAAGCTGTCACTATGATTCTCCTAGAGCGCTCTCCACCTTCACAATTCTAATGCCTGGTCCTGTTGATTTTGCCTAGACAGTAAAAAAAAAAAAAAAAAAAAAAAAAAAAAAAAAAAAAAAAAAAAAAAAAAAAAAAAAAACAAAAAAAACAAAAAAAAAAAAAAAAAAACCCCAAA
>NDXB01006204.1:143090-199564 GCA_002631895.1 Agapornis roseicollis | reverse complement strand
GCCTGATATCAAAGATCAGGCACATATGACTATCTAAATAGCGTAAACTAAACTATCCCCCTTAAAAAAACAGCTTTTATGAGTCAAAGTATGACATTTTTAGTCTGTCATTAACTCTGAAATAAACTCTGAAAACAGCAGAAAATCAAGAGCATTCTTACAGTCAAGTCTTTTGCAGAAGGACATGATAACTTACTTCACCTCTGATAGGTTACTACCATCCTGGTGGCCATATAATTCTGAAAACACTTTTGAGACTTTTGGCTGTATTGTTGTGGGCCTTCAAAGAACTGGGTTCTGAAAAAACATCATCCAGCCGATCTGCTGGCTTTATAATGCAAGTGGAATAAACCCAGGCAACATCAACCATCAGATATTCAAAGTAATGTTCTCAGCAGAGCATGAGACAACAGCCAGGCTGAAGCAAGTCTTACCAGCTCTGAAAACACTGAAATTAGTAATGTTTACAAGCAAATTTGGCCAGGAGCCCATTTATTCCAGCTTATTGTGTTTGACTGCCTTTTCCAGAAGACCTGAGTCCTGAAGTGTCAGAAGCAGCACAGGGCAATAGTGTTGTAATAAGGATGCACATGGACCTTGTGAATCATTTGTTGGCAACAGAACGTCCCACCATGAGGTGGTCCATCCTGACATAAAGGAATTAGCCTGGGAGAACCCTGGCTAATTTGAGCTAATTTTTCTATCTTCTTCTGCAGCTTCCAAGAGGTCTGTTCAGAAAGTGGAGGTTTGAGAGTGATTTTCTGTAGAGTGCAACTTGTGTTCCTGAGTACAAGGTACATCAGCTGGATGTTGTTCATACAAACTTCCTAAATGAGGACAGAAGGCCTTTTAAGCTCCCTCAGTTCTTGGAGGAGAAAGATAAATACCTCAACAGGGCAGTAAATCTTATCTGAAGACAGGAAAACTCTGGAGCTGTTTTTATACTAATCATGAAGGCAGACTACCAGCTTACAACAAATAGCTATGTTTTAGAGAGCTAAACGTAAAATGCATTTGGCCCATGTCCCATTGTGCACCCACATCAGACAGAAGGGGCAAAAGGGCTGTTTCCAAGTGAGCATCCTCACCCTAGCTTCTGCACACAGGCAAGGACAACTTAAAGACAGACAATTATTTAGCCTTCCAGAGAAGTCAGTTCTCACCATTTGCTTGTGAATTGTTCTGTCTCTGAAGGCAAGTTTGGAACAAAACAATATGGAAACCTTGCAAAACCTCGGGTATACACAGAGTTAAATAAGCTGTCTTATCTTGAAAAAGGCTCAGGTAGATTGATTTTAGCAATTAAAACTCTCCCCTTTAATGTGACAGGTGTGAAGGAACAGGTACATTCCCCACACTGGATAAATAATAACATTTTTCAAACCTTTAAGGATATTTCAGTCTTACCCATTTAAATAAAACAGCTCACATGCCTGAAGTAAAGCCTGTGAGCTAGGAAGCATATCATCACCATGGTCTTGATGGTGTTAAGCTGGGAATATAGGACATACATACAGGTAAGTAGCTCAGTAAAACAAACAACTAGGAAGAAAGAACAAATCAGTGCCACTTCATTGAGAAGCCTGGATGTTGCAGAAATATGCTTTGGGCTGTTTGGTGTGTAAACTGCATAGTCATTATGAACTAACACACAGCCTAACTTTCTGTCTACCCTTAAACATGTTCTTTGTCACCGTAACAAAAGCCACAGCTGTAAACAGTTTATGATGCAATTGCTTGAACAACAGCCATCGGAATAAAAGTAAGATGAGCCTGCCTTTGTTGCTTCAACAGCCCTCACCTTTGCTACAAAAATGCTTTTTAACTGACTGCAAACGGGCTTCTTCACAAGTGTTTCTAATTCAGCTAAACATCTTGATAGGAAATGTCATAAATTACATGCATAGGACTGTCAGTAGAATTTTCAACAGACGTAACATGAGTTCATATTGAAACAAAATGAGAACCTTGGACAAATTTCTGAGCCTATAAATGTTCAGCTTCACTACAATCCCACTCACAAAAATGCTTGGGAAATCTTTGAAGATTCCGGCCAACCTGTGATTGGTGAGAAAGTGAGACTCAGGCTGTAATTTCCTTACACATTTGACTGTAATCGTCCTGCATTTCCCACAAGTGATTCCACTTACACATTTCAGAAGTGATAAAAAGTATCACAAATGAACTATTGTGTCCATTTCCTGAATACTCATCTCAGGCGGGTTAAAAAAAGAATTCTCTTCGCACTTTGATATTTATTTCCAGGTGTATTTATTTCTCTGGTAGGCATTTGAGATCTGGGTGCTGAAAAGACACATGCGCATACTTAAAGTTATATATGTGAATACCACCATTGATCTCAGCAGGACTGCTCTTCGTCTGAAGTCAGTGAGACTACTCATGTCTGAAATTGGGCAAGTAAATTAAACCCTTTCACGATCAGGGTTAGAGCAATTTTTTTTCCGCTCAACAGTGGCAAATGAAAAATATAAAGGAAAAGCTTTTCAGAGCTAGCATTTTCTTCTCTTGACACTTATTATTAATAAGGCTATCTCTGTTCAGAGATTAATTCTGCTTTATTTTCCTGCAGCAGTAAAAATTCCTATTGGAATTTGTAAAATCAGGATCTTCCTGTTTTCACTGCAAACTCTGGTAACTTTTAAGTATTGTATGCTAATATGTAACCACATTGTGAAGGTGTTGATTAGTTTCCTGAGCAGTTAAATATACCTACTGCATGTGATTCTTTTCTATTTTATGGAATTCATATGCCACACTACTCACTTTTATGCCTCTGGTTCTATGTTAAGAAGTGTGATTAACATCTATCATTGTCAAATTTGCATTGAAATAGAAACCATTCTTTGAAGCATCATGGAGTTGAACTCCATGTTCTGGAACTGATGTGATTCTACACACACCACTCATCCTAGCATGGTTTCAGGTTAAGGCCAGTTGCTGCATATCTATAACTCACACCCTTTTGACCTCTCTGGAGTACTCCTTCAAATATCCACTTTTGTACTTCATCTTGTTAGTCAGCTAAGCATTCTCAACAAATACAGCTGGACTTTAGCACTTGCTGCTTTTCTTTCCCAGAGCATATAAACAGCAATAAATACAGAAACAATTAGGCAACATACTTCACCTAAAGTGTTGTTTATATTAAGCAGGAGGAACAAGACTAAAGAAAAAGGAGGTTATAAACCCACAAAAATCTGTACTCCTGTTCATCTTCAGCTAAGATGGGGTACTTGAAAAGCCTGGTTTCTTCTGATGGCAAAGAAATGTGAGAAACAATTCCACAATAGTCCTGTGGGTCAAATGGGATGGTTTTGCCATCTGTTGTCCTTTTCATGTGTTGCTTCTCATAAAGCTACAGGATTTCCTCAAATACTAGCTCATATATGGCCATTTACATTTTAGAACTGTTTAACCCTAAGGTGTCCTATCTCCATTCTGTATTCCTGAGGAAGGTTTTCTGCCAGGAACCAGAAGTTAAATGATAATTAGAATCATTCCTGTAATCAAAACACAGGTCAATATTAACAAAGTAAGCCATACAGTCCAAATACATGTTTATGTATATACATTTTTATATATTATTCTGTGGATTCTAATGCTAATTCTAACTTCCTACATTTTTTTGCCAGGCAAAAGAGTTTCCTTCTCCTGTGTTCACAGAGAAAATATTATCAAGTGTATAATAAGCTCATGATGGCATTCTTTAGGAGTGACTGAAATTGAACGCTCAAAAACCATAGATAAATTGCATTAGATCCATTGCTGTGAAATTGCTGAATAAGATGCCAGCCATAGAAATGCCTCCATTTCACAAGAAAAGAGCCTGAATAGCATTTTCTTGCCAGTCTGGAAATACTCAGCTTGAACTGATATTTTCAAATCTGTGACTTTGTTTCCTGGCAAATAACATTCAGAGAGATCCCAAATTATTTACTTCAATGAGCTTATTAAAAAAAAGAAATGAAGGAAACAAATCTTGACAAGCAGTACCAGACAGAGAACGCAAACTGGTTTTACCCTGGTTCCTGAGGAAATAAATGTGCATACATCTGTTCATATTCCTGTTTGGACCTGTGAGTCCTGATGCTGTGTCGTTGCTTGTCAGTTTTAACCAATGTGCAAAGGGCGTAGTGTAAAATACTTTCATGCATTTACAGAAGAGATACAGTTGAATAAAGAAGAGAAAGCAATGAGAAGAGGCTACAGGCTGTGCTTAGCCCTGATTCGTTCTCAGAGAGTCCACATGGGTGAAAGATATCATGAATATGACAAATACAGGAAAATCCTTGATCAGTATTTACGCTTCAGAAGACATCAGACAACCAGGCTTTGAGGCATAAATTCACAGGAGCTCAGTCCTATTTTTCCTGTTCCACCTGGAACTAGTTATTGATCCATCCATTAGCTATCATCAGAAGTACTGATCACTAGCATCAGGTTCACTGCTTATAGAGGCAGACACAAAGTTAATGGTTGGGAATACACTTGTATACTGTCAGTATTTAAATGCTGCTATGATGTTATTGTTAAAAATAGTCATAAGAGTACATCAGAACTGCATATTTATTTGTTCTGCCCCACAGGTTGCAAAAAGGATTAAAAAAATGCGTATTTTTACTTTTCTTTCACAGATGAGACAAATGGGGCATGGGTGGCAGTAATGTGTAGAAGTGAAAAGACATCTCAGATTCCTCTGGCTCCAGCACTGCCTTCTGATTATTTGGTTATGTCACAAAATGACAGAAGGTCCTTGAAGCAGCAGTTAGTAAATATACCATTACCCTAGAATCCACACTGGGAAACAGAGATCAAGACAGTTTTACTTTTACTGATACCACTCAGTATCAGAGCAAATAGTAGGAGTGAAAATGCTCACCTCTGCCTCATTTACTATACATTAGGCCATGCTCCTTTTTCCTTACCCATGTTCTCAGCTTTATGAATCCACTATATATAAAATTGCCAAATTACCATAAAGTTAAGTGATTCCAGGTTCATATTACAGTACGCATTGTGGTTAGGAAAATATTTCAAATACAATTTAAACTTACAATAACTCTTCAGAACTTGTTTTTATATTTGACTGTGGCCTTTTATCTCTTCCTAGTGCAGACAGTGACCTGTCTCCATTAACCTGCAACTGATTTGTGTGATGGCAACATTTCCAGCTGCACAAGTGCTGTAACATCTACACCTAAATTAGTTCATGAGTCAACATATCTACTTGGGTTATTACATGTATTGCATCAATTATCTCCAAATGAAATACAGCTGCGTTGTCTGTTGCACCATTTTAAAACATCCATTTAATGAGCCTTAGAGCTCAAAATGATTGGGAGCATTTGGTGACAACAAATAAAAAATAAACCCAATCTGGTCCAGTATTATCCAGCTGTAATTTATTTTTTTTTTTTTAGTAGAACCTAATCAGGTGCTTACTGTAAACATGGGCAGTACTTTAAGTTTATTTGGTAAATAGGACTTGGACACAGGAAGCATTCCTGGGTCACAGTCAAAGGCTTTCACTTGCAAAACAAGGTCACCCACGTCTTTGAGACAGACACCTGAATAAAAAAAGCTCCTTGTCCAGCAGTTCAAGATCAATCTGACATTCTGATGGATTCTCTTTAGTCTATTTCACATTTTCTCTTACTAAACAGGGCAGCATCACCACGGCCTGGCAGTTTCCCCCATTTCTGGGAGGAGGAGGAGTGAGGAAGTTGGAGGGAAAGCACAGGATTGGGGGCTGGGAAGTTGTCTCCGTATTTTCAGAAGTTGAAAGAATCTCCAGAGAGCTCCCAAATTGCCTGTATACTTTTTTATGTGTAGCATGTCGGGCACCTGTTTTCAATTGCATCTTCAGATCAGATGATCCTCCTACTTGGGCTCTGCAAGCCTGGCCATAGCATATAAAACGTCCTCTGCATATGGCTGTCATTTCAGTTTTCCTTGCAAATGATTTCTGTTCCATGTGTAGGTGAGAGGCTTGTTTGAGGCCTGCTTACATCATACATATGGAACTTGATCCCCACTGTAGGAAATGTGTACGGAGGGCATTTGTTTAAACTTTTGGTCAGTGGGGGTCATTCTCATTGTAAATGGATTTTGACTCATAAACTATGTGAGATTAGTTTAAGTCCTCACTGGAGACCCCAGCTTTGCAGAAATCATGGCACATGAAAGCAAGATGACTTCTTGTTTGAGTTTGTCCACATGCAACTTCCAGATGCCAGCACATGGGCCAGCAGCTTTTGTATGGCTATCTATCACAGCTGTAGCAATGAGGGCTGTGGAAACTCCACATTACAAGAAACTGTGGTTTACCTGTTCCTGGGAAATAGATGTTTCAAATAAGTAGTGACATCACCAGAAAGAAATTGACCCTTCCGCTCACATGAAGTTGGCCTTACTGCCTCTTATTTTGTAAATCCTAATGTTGTAGCTGGACATGAGCTATACTGTTGAGTTAAAACCAGAGTGCAGTTTCAAACACCCATGTATGTGGGAATCTCAAGGCCAGTGCTAGACCAAGTTCAAGTCTGAGGTATAGTTTGGGAATGAAGGTCAGTTGGCTAAAGGAGGTGGAAGGGGAAGAAGATGGAACAAAAAGCCTTTAAGAGAAATAGGTAAACTGTAGGTTAAACAGGATGTTTACTCACAGAATGTTACAATAAACAACAAATATGCCTGAGGAAGCAAGTTAACACTTCTCTTCCCCGTGGTATAGTTCATAAGATTAAAAAGTGATCAAAGAAGATGTGGGAGGCTTAGTGATCAAACAAACATCTGCTTCTTCCTGATGTGGCTGCCTATGGACACTCAATGGCTGCCCAACACCAGCAACCTTCGGCAGCACCTCAGAACTTACAGACTGTTCAGGACAAGACTGCTGCTATGGTGCTGAGATGCCATGGCTGGAGGATGCACTGAAGCCTCCTCATGGATCTCAGAGACCTCAGAGCCCATGCTGCAGAATAGGTGCCTCCAAGGCAGACATCTCCA
Organism: Agapornis roseicollis; assembly: GCA_002631895.1. NCBI lineage: Eukaryota > Metazoa > Chordata > Aves > Psittaciformes > Psittacidae > Agapornis > Agapornis roseicollis. The sequence continues at coordinate 192,538 of NDXB01006204.1, read as the reverse complement.
TGCTGCTAGCAGCCACCCTTGTGACAATGTCTGCCCATCCAGTAGCTGAACTGGCTTCTTGTAATCAGCCTTTTTTAACTAAAAAAGCCACAAGTTGGTACTGTCAGTGAGCAGTGTGGTAGAAAAACAGATTGGGAGAGAGAAGTACAAGACAAGTTAGGTGTCACCCTCCGAAGTTACCAGCACAGGAGTCCACGTTGGTGGCTCTCTCTGTGAGACAGATGCAGGGCTTCCCACTGCCTCCCCAGCACTCCCTGCCTGCCTCATGGGGTGCCAGACCTCTGTGGGGACCCCAGGACCACAGCAGGGCCCCTGTCCTTCCCCAGTTGCCTGTGGCACCCAGGAAGGGGAACTGCACCATGAAGCATGAGGCTGGCCATTTGCACATGGAGAAGCTGGTGAAGGCTGTTTTCTCTGGCACTTGGGTGAAGCTTTGGTTTATAATACCAAAATATGCTTGATGCTTACATTCCTCTGGACAAAGGCTTTTACACTTGAAACCTCCAGTGTTTTCCTTCCCATTATCATCATTACAGAGCATGTAATCCCCCTTCTCCTCTTTTTTTTTTTCTGCCTTCATTTGATCTGTCATCAAGGAGCTGTTTTCGTTGCTCCGCTGGCTGCTGTGCCCTTCCCAGCTCTGGCCATCTCTGGGAAACACACACAGGCACACATGGCCTTTACTGTAGGGCATCCCTCAAAGTGATGAAAAAACACAAGATCAAAAAGTCACAAGTGTAGCAGATGTCAAGTGGTCCCTCAAGACCTCTATTTAACCCCTTCTTCAGGATTTGCAGGACCTTGACAAGAAATCAATCAGAAGGAAAACCAAAGCTTTTCTAAAACTTTGCTGTGTTTTATTATAAATCAGGGCTCAGTTTATGTATTCTAATGCCTTGCTTGACTGCAGGAAACATTTAATGAAGCCAGAGCTGGCTTTAAACTCTGGCTATGAACCTACTTACTACTAATTGGGATTGTTTATGACTTTCTGTAATAACGTTTGACATTGCAAACTGTGAACACTTTTTACAGTACTTCCTTCTCTTTCTACCTCTGAAATGTCATCTAAAACCAGGTGTATGAAATGTCTGTGCAGCAGTTAAGCAATCAATGCCTCTTATCTAAATGACAGAGATGTATGGGGCATTTAAAGCCTAATGATTATAAATGGAGGAGAAAATAAGCGTGGAGGAACTTTTCCATCTTTTTTCTCTAAGTACAGTATGCCTCGCAAATTTATCATATTCTCCACAAGCCACCTCAGGATTGCCTGCAACTCCTTACACAATGAAAAATTGCAAACCATTTTGCAGAGGGAAAATACCTTCTCAAATTGCAGATTTGTCTACAGTTTAGGGAATACTGCCCAGGTTAAAACTGAAAAAAATTGTAACACAAAACATTAAGTCAGCCTGAAAAGGTAGAAAACTCTGAAACAGTTTGTTGGAGCAAACCATTAAAAGACAATTTTCCTGTGTGCACAGTGGGTTTTCAAGGCCCTCCGAAGACTGGAGGGCAGCGGAGGTAGGGTCTGCCTGTGTGTTTTATTCTGTGTCAGTTTTGGTTTTCAGCTGCTGGTTCCAGTTCTGAAATCAGTTCTATCCTGGCAGACCTTTTCACCTAGGCAGAGATCCTGTGAGGGCTTTTCATCTCTGTACAAGACGTAACTCCCCCAGTTATATCAGATTGCAGGATCAGGGCCTGAGCATGAATACGTCCAGTCCTCACAGGAAATGCTTGACTCAGCCAAAGAAGTATAACTCAAGAAAGAACACTCTACTTCATATGGAAAAAACAACTTCACTGAATATATTCAGCATTCTGCTGGCTAGAAAGGTGACATTTGTTCCTTCCTTCAACAGGAAAAGGTGACATTCACTCTTTCTTTGACATGCCAATCCTCTGCCAGGATAATTTTGGAAAAGTAAAAGTACAATTGAATTCTGTGCAGGCACAGAGGTCTGTAATTATGGTTCTTCGTGCATGACTGGGATCTTTATTGTGTATGATGCAGTTTGATCTTTATCTGCGCAATTACAGGCACAAGGAGAACAGGGGCATGACCTTCATCTCCTCCTTGCCACCTCCAGCAGTGTGGGAAGTTTCAGCCCACGGTCCGTCTTATTACTGACAATCCAGCCACTTTCCAAGCCACAATAATGAAAGTTTCTCTCCAGAGGCCACAGCACATGTACAGTTTATCTGTTCATGCATCACAGCCATACACCCTTGGAGGACCTCAGCCACACCAACACACTCAAACCAGCTACATATGAACAGTAGGTTCAATCCAAGATCTACCACTTACTAATTGATTACAGTACTTGACCTCATTTGCGTCTGAGTTGTGCTCTTTGTATCAGAAACTGAAACAGGGTCCAGCACTGGGGCTTTCTCCAATCGGACTCTGACACGCCTCCTAGATTGAATCCTCTCCCCTTACATTTTTCCACTTAATTGATGTTCTCAACTGAGGTCTGCCTTTCCTGCTGATTGAGAAGAATAAATTTCACACATCAAGGAATGTGCTAGAAGAGGCATCCAGCTACCAAACTGAAGGAAGTAACTCAGAACACGTGAGCCAGAAAGTACTAGATCCAGCACCATGGATCCAAAATACCAGACGACACAGGATGACTTTTTTGTGTGTCACTGTTGACACACAAAATCTGAGCTGGACTTTACAAACACAAAACAAAGCAGACACCATGCTCAAGGGCACATAGAATGGTGCATACCTCTGTAAACAACCAACTTGGCATGAACTCTAGGCCGCAGTTGGCAGTACTCAGACAGTCTAGGTATCTAAGCATGTGGTTGCAGACTAACTGGGATTTTCAAAAAAGTCTAAGCAGAACAGATGTCTGGCATCAATTTATCCTAGGTGTTCAGCTTCTCATTTCTCCTGCAGAAAAGTTCAGAAGCATCTATCTATTTACTAAAATGTCTAAATACCTTTGAAAGTCTGGCTCTTACTTCTGAGATCTGTGGAACATTGCCCCATTACATACTCATCTGAGTGCATTCAAAATGTTTCTAGTTCAGACAAAAGGCCAAATCTGTTTTGGTTTTGGTTTTTTTTTTTTTTTTTTTTTTTTTTTTTTTTTTTTTTTTTTTTTTTTTTTTTTTTTTTTTTTTTTTTTTTTTTTTTTTTTTTTTTTTTTTAATCCTAAAAATAGCTGAAACACGGGATTCTCAGCGTAATGGTTCATGTGGCCTTATATATTATTCACTTAGGCCCTGTAACTAAGGAGTTTCTTTCTGTGTCATTTATAGATAAAATACCATCAAGTCAAGCCAGATTCTCTTTTTTCTTGATGTCCAAGAGGAAAAACTATAGTGCAGATGAAATTAATCCTTTTTAAAAGCAGTTCACCTTTCTCTCTAAGTACCTTCACTATAGCATAAGGAAAAGGAGAGAAATAGCTTTCTCCAGTGCTACAGGATTTCTCTCTTTAATCAAAAGCATTTCATGGCTGATCATTAATAACACGTTTGTCAGTAACTACAGTCTGGTTCAAACACCATTCTTTGAACTGGAGTATCATGTTTGGGTACATTGCAAGTCCACAGTGATTTTTACACAGCGTTTTATTTTACCTTTTCCTTGTGTCAAGAGATTCAAGTTACATATGAACTGACAGGCAGATGCAACAGATCCTCTACAAAGGATGATGGCAGGCAATGGGTTTTGTAACATTTCAAAATGGGCTGCCATATTTCAAGTGTCTAACTTGGTGATGAATCTGCTATCTTTTACTGTTAAATGCTTTGGTCTCTGCCTTCAGAAATGCTTTTTATTTTGGCCTTGTCATGAAATAAAAAGAATGACCAGTTTTGCTTTTATTAAAATTCATGCCAAAACTATAACAGTCTTCAGCACAAGCAGGACAAAACCCAAAATAAACCTATGAAATCATGTCATATGGCAACCTAGTCATAACCTGGAAAAGATCTTATTGTCATGAACATCTTCCACAGCCATCAAAGTCTGTAAGAATGTCTAAGTGATTATGTCTGGCAGCTGAAGAGCAGCAAATAAATATTGAACAGTGTAAGGAGATGTAGGGTTTTGTGCCAGACCCAGACAGGGTATCAGTCTTTGATCTTTGACAGAAAAGAATTATTCTTTGTAGGGGAAAAAAAAAAATAAATATAAAAGTATGAAATTTTACAAAGATTTCAGAGCTTTGGGATTGTTTTGGTTTTTCTAATGTCTCTGGTACTGGCATCCACAATGCAGAGAAATGACAGATTGATGGTCATCACAGATATCAAAGAATATCACCTGCTGGCCCAAATATGGCATACCCTTATGGTATCAGATTCTTCGTGTGCTTTTTATTATGGTTTACTTAAAAAGGTCAGGGTAGACTGAGAATCCCAATGAAATTCAATCTCTCCGTTTAACAAGGAATCTAGTAAGATGTCCTGAATAGGATAAGAAAACTGTATTTTGAGGACCGGAGTAATCCCAAAGGGAGTCTTATCCTAGACACAGATGAAATACAACAGACCAAATACTTTATTCATAATTCAGCAGTATTTTACTTCTCATTTTTAATTACAATTCTATTTCTCAACTTTTCGAGGAGAAATGTGCAGAACATAGGCTTTGTGAAAGACACCATAAAGGAACAGTAGTAAACTCTCTTTGAACAATGTTTTATGTGTAAAAATAATGCTAATAATTAAAAGAAAGTCTAAATTCAGAAGTGCAGAAGCCTTGAACAAAAAAAAGCACGTCTACTAGTAGCAATTTATTTGCCCACATATCTCCTCTGTAAGGTATATGAGGAAGATGGGAATATGATCTTATTGAAGAATGAATAGTTTCCTCCTCCCGGTTCCCATTAGCATACAAACCATAACCTCACATTTCAGAATATCAGATTCAGTCCCACAGAACAATATGCCACACCATATATCTTTGTCAACTCCTCTTTTCCAGAACTCCAAGAAGCTGTCCCGTATAACACTGTGACAAGATAACAGCCTCATATACTTTTCTCCTACCTCTGATGAAGGTGTTTGCCCTTCAAAGATTATTGGCTTTTTAGTGTATGCACGCAAATAGCTGAAAAGAAGGCAGTCTAAGACAAATGACTCCCAACTCTTAAATAACATTTCTGTTGGGGGGGGAGGGGAAGGGGAAAAGGGTTTTCAGTTACCACAATACTTGCTTTCGTTCACCTGGGACAATGTCACTGTTGAGGCTGGAAAGAGGACTTCTTTCAGAGATAATCTTCGCAGCCTAGAATTAGTCCTTAGACACTGTCTATGTTTGACTCTAGTGAATGCAATTAGTCCCTCTGCTGTTGTAAATACTAAAAGTGCACACAGTTTCTTCTGAAGAAAAATAAGTCAGCTCCTTTTAGCTGGGCAGTAGACCCTTACCTGCAGACAGAATATAGGCAGCATTAAGAAAAAATGTAGCTTTTAGAGTTACACGCAAGACTTCACTTTTCAGCGCACTCTGCAACAAAAAGCAGAACCATCAGATAAGTATGTGCAATAAAAGGCAAAATGTTCTTACAGCATCCATCATCCCTGACAGGACACTTACAAAATCCACATCCTTTTTTCTTCTCTGTTCTATTCTCCACCATCAGTCACTCCCTTCAAGCCACAGGTGGAAACTATTGAAGTGTTCTTAAAATACTTGTTAGCATATGAGGTGTGTGGTATATTTCTAGGTGAAATGGGTTCTGAGAAGCAGCTTCTGAAGGATGAGTCAGCCTCTCACCTTCTGTGAGAAGGAGGGTCTTCCTCTTCCATGTCCCATCATTAATGCCAATGAGATGATAGGAGGAGTGGGGTCAGGAGACACTGTGGACTGTTCTTTTTAGCTGATACATGTCAAAGCAGTCCAGGGACTGAGTGCAGTGTTAGGATTGTCTATTGAGAAATATAATTCAGGAAATTATAACCAGGTCCATGATCCAGTTTTATGTTTTATCCTGAACTGGCTAAAGTCTAGCAACAGATGACAATTCAGCCCGTAGTGAGTGACAGAAGCAAAGGGCTTCAGAAGTAGAAGGAGGCAGTAGCTCAGCTGCTGAAATAATTTTCTGATGAGTCAGTGTGGAATAATATAGTCTAGTCAGCTGCCCTTTAAATGAGTTCAACTGCCTTCTTCTTTGACAGAATTTTGGATTCAGGATCCAGGTCTGCCCCCAGATAAGTCAGTAGTAAAATGATCCCCATGATGTTGCAGCACCTTCATACGTCTCAGCTCCCTCACAGCAGAAAGAGTTAACATTTATGTGGGCAAACAGCAAGAACATCTAAGCAGCATGGTCTGGGATGTTAAGCAGCTCTCCTGAGAAGTCATTGTAACAGCTTTAACATTTAGATCTTCAGAAAACTTAGCAAGCAAACTGCAAAATTTGGCAAAGGAACGATAATCTCCAAAATGTAGGACCCATTCCTGTCATGAGGACCCCAGTCTAGACTGTTTTTATCATAAAAGCTATCCAGCATGAAAAAAATACACACTTTTTCTTGATTAAATCCATAAGAATTGCAGAAAAATATTTAAACATTCATTCCTATACATTATCACAGTATAAGGTTCAGCCAAACTTTTCTTCTTCTCCTTTTTCATTTTTAAGCAGGAAATAGACATAACCTTGACAAAATCTGATGGAATTTTCTCAGAGTAGTGATGGAAGGGTTGTCAAAAACACAGTGGAGCTTCAAGCTTTGTGCCATATCCTACGGCACCAGAAAACTTCTCATCAGGCTTGTGAATTTAGGTGTGATGGCTGACAAGTGGATTAACAGTGCTGGAAAGCTTTTACCTCTAAAGCAGGAAATATGGCATGTGTCTGTTAGTATTGGCCTTACCTTGGACCTTCATCAGGAGCTGACTGAACCAGCTGAATGGGGAACAGCACAGCTCTGTCTCTGTGACTGTGTATGCAATCTTGGCACTCCTGGGGCTACCTCGGACATATCAGTTTTGGTTAACTCTGCATGGACACTGACACTATGTGACACTATGTGACACTATGGAAACTATGGTGATGCAATGAAACCCATTTTTGTTCAGATCATGAAAACCATTGGTGCTGCTGATTGAGACCTGAAAAACTTACTGTTCATAATTGCCTCTTACACATTTGGTATTCAGTTTGGTTTTGGTGGGATTGTTTGTGGTCATCACATCACCTTAAAATCTTACAATCAGACATACACATGTAATAATGATCAGCAGTCCTGAAACACTGTTTTCCAGGTAAAAATGGACAGTGTACATGGGGCAAAGGAATAAAATATCTGCCACACACTGAGTTTGAATCAGGTTCATTTTTTGCTAGCATATGAAATTGGAAACTGAACATCAAAGGGAAAAAGATCCACAATTCAAAGCAATAACCACACCAGCTCTTGGACATGAAAGAGAATGTATTCAGCAGCTTTATGTTCTTTAGGTTGTGCCTACCAGCTGCAAAATCACTGTTTGTTGGACTAAGAGGGAAATCCAAAAAAAGAGACCAGTCTGCATCTTAACCATAACCTACACAGGCCACCATACTACAGCAGCACTGTTCATCAGCAGCCAGCTAGAAGAAATCAGTGATTTCCTACAAGAGGTCTGGACTTGTTTTTAATGCAGAAAATACTGGTTTCAAGAGGTTACTTTTCAAGAATTATAATCAATTTTCTGACAAAACTATAGGCCTTGCATTGTCAAACTGCATAAAAATTACTGACTTCTTAAAAAAGCACATTCTACAGTCCTGGAGAGAGACTATTTACAAAGGCATGTAGTGACAGGACAAGGGAAAATGGCTTTAAACTGAAGGAGGGAAGATTTAGATTAGATATAAAGAAGAAATGCTTTACAATGAGGGTAGTGAGATACTGGCATAGGCTGTGGCTCCCCCATCCCTGGCAGTGTTCAAGGCCAGGTTGGACAGGGCTTGGAGCAACCTGGTCTATTGGAAGGTGTCCCTGCCCATGGCAGGAGGTTGGAACCAGAAGTCTCTTCCAACCCAAACCACTCTATGATTCTATGAAATGAGGAACTGGAAAAAATCTGCGGACAAACTCGTATGAGGCAAGGATCTGCAAATGTGCAATTTTATAATTTTATTGGAAAAGGCAGACCTTAGAGGATGTCTTGTCTGACTCACAGGTACACCACACCTAAAGATGGGAAACAGTGTATTTAACACATTTTGTATATAAAGGAGCATAACATTCTGGATAAAAGCACTTAATTTATGATATCTACAAGAATTATCAAACTCAAAAACTGTGGGTTCTCTACATGGACTAAAAATCGACATTTTCAAGTTGTGAAGGAAAATGTGGAGAAGGGTAAGCTAAGCTACAGAAAGAGACAGTTCAAATATATGGCAGCAATGGCAAGCATGAACTGAGTGTTGGTAAGACACGTACCATCATAGACTGCCTCCTTTTCACAGACTAGTTATCCAGACTGCGGGGCGGTGAAAACAGGCTATGCTGGTCACAGACAGAAAACACAGAAGCAGTCCGAAGTCCTGTACCTGAGGTGAGGCAGATATCTTTTACCTAAAAACAGTTTGTGAAGCTCAGCAGAGAAAGGACTCCATTCACATTCCATTTTTTACCACAGACATTTTAAGATCAAAAACATGGCAGAAGAAATATCAGACAGAGACAGACAAATATGGTTATGAGAATGAGCTAAAGACTTTCCTGAAGAAGAGCCTGGAGATCTTTTCATAAGCAAATATGTAGGACTATATATACAAATATAGAAATCACTGCACTGAAGTGATGGATCACTATGCATTAATGTGACATTACATTTCTTGTCCCCAGTCAGAAAAACTAACCATGGACCTGTAAGATGGAGAGATGGGCACCACTGTGAAACACAATCAGATGAACCCAAGCTGATAAGCAATCAGAAACTACTAAAAAAAGCTCTTGCGAAATCACAGGCCCAGAAAAAATACTTTGTGATGACAACCTGCTGTCATCACAAGACTAGCACCCATTATATCAGCCATGCTTCTTCCAAAGAATCCATCATATTTTTTAAAATGTGGAAGTACAGCTGAGGGGAAAATAAATTATCTCACAAATAAATGAGGGTGGAGGCGGGGAGTGTGCAGAGAGGAAAATGACTTTGGAACATTTTGCATTAGCTGTCTGATGGTATCACTTGTACGGAGCAGAATCAGCACACTAACAAAGTTAGAAGGCCACGGGTATTGTAGTAAATTTTGCTATCTCAAATAAATGTGGCAAAAGGCTGCTATAATGGACAGCTTCCTGAAAGAGGAAAGAGAAGATAATACATGTAGCAACATCAAAACTCCGCTCAGAGGACGTGCTTAACGAGACAGATAGTGTGAAAGACAGAATAAAGGCCAAACATTGCATTTTCTTGGCTTCTGCCCTTTCTCTGTTATAGATGACAAAAAATGGAGAATGCTGTTCCCACTGAGGACAGCAAATCTCCAGAGATCTCTCCAGGCACTTCCTGGAACAGTCACAGTGCAGACTGCTTCTGCTGAGGTTAGAAGTTAAATCAAATTCTAACTTTAAACACATATTGGAAAATACACTTGGGCAAAACAGTCCTCATGGCTAGTCGATGAGTCAAATGATTGAGGTTCTGTTTTGGAACAGTTCATGAAACCATTCCCAGTTTGGCCTTGACAAACTTCCTTTCTCACCTGTCGTTTTTGTTAGCTACCTTCTACCCTTCGAAGAACAAATCTGAACTTTCTGCTTGTCATCATTAAGTAAAATGAAAAGCTTTTGTTAACCAGTTTGAGTTGTTTGACTGTGATGAAATAGTTTTGATTAGAGAGTGTTTTATGTTACTTTCCAGAGTTTATTTTTCCTTTTAAAGGTAATATGAGACCATAGGTTGGATTTAGAGTTTTCTTAAGTAAAGGAGTTTGTCCAGAGGCAATAGATATTTTGGTGAAGGAAAAGCTATCTGTCTTCACTTACATTATGCTTTCTGTTTGTCTTCTTCATAACATGAAATGCATTTTACTCGCTGTGTTTCCAATACCATCAGCAGTCACGGCTTGCCATTGACCCCTTTAAGACAAGTACATGCTCTTAATGTGAGTTTTGTAATTTCCTATGAAACAATAGAGCTGAACTACTTTCTGGTTTTACTCTTAGGGGATTTATAACACTCCACAAGTAGCAAATACACATGTTAGTAAGCTTGACATGGAAATGGAGAAACCAGGAGTGAAAAGTCGGTAATGAGACTCATCCCAAGCAATATCATTCTGATCCAACCTGTAGCAAGAAAGGGGTGATTGACAAAACAGAAAAGATTTCAGACAGAACTAGAGATTTATATAGGATATTTTTAAAGCTACACCATTTCCATTGTGGGGAGTTTGGTCCCTGGAAGAGTGATTAACCAGTACTACTGCAAAATAATGTTGATCAGGCATATCAAAGTCTAGGAAGTAACTGTAATTGAGCAGGTTGAAAGAAAGATTCAAATAGCAACCTCCCAGATTTCATGTCACATAAAGTTTCCATCACACAGTGGATACTTACTTCTCAGGGACAACATTTATGAGAAGCTGGAAAATACATAGCTCGAGGCATGTATGCACTCCTTTAGCATACACATAGGGAGAAAGCAGAATAATATTTACTTTTGAAGACTCACATCAAAGATTGAAAAAGCAAGAGTCAATTCAGATCAGGAAAGCGATCCATAAGCTAGCAAAGCATTGTTACAGGTCTCTGTGAGAAGGATCCTTGGCCTTCAATGTCTTCTGTCCTGCAGAAAAGGAAATGATTGGAAGGTAAGCTCTGGGGGTTGTAAGAGTACCAAAACTAAGGTCTCTGTTTCCCTCCTGGCTGAAGACTCTTGTTCAAGATTTTTGAAGACACTGCGTGAACAGAGGTGCTATTTCTGCAAACTGTGTTGCTGCTTTTCTGTTTCATGCACCAGAGGAAAGGGCATGGGGAAGAACTGATAATTTCATATTTCAGTACTATTTGCCTCTGCACCTTTTTTAAAATAAAGGGATCAGTAATGAATAACCAATGTGTATTTAATCTCTATGTAGGTGTTCTCATATAATTTACAAATTTGCTAATTCATACCTGATGGTTTTTAATCCAAAATCTCAGTCATTGGTAAAAGCCAGACATAACTGCCCACTGAAATTTTCTACAGCCGAAATAAATAAATAAATAAATAAACAAGCACATTTAAAAAATAATCCCATTAAAAGCCCAATCCTTTTTGTCAACAATCACGAGCTGGTGTGCACCCCAGAATGAATGAATGAATGAATGAATGATTCTTGAAACCCCTGAGAAAACAGACAGTCATTTAGTGTTCATTTAGTATTTCCTTCCACAGTCTGAAATCTCCCTTGCCTGTCTCAGGGAACCATTCCTCCTCTTAAAATGAATATTCAGGGATTACTGTTATTTTTGTCACCTGAGACTGTGCAGTGGCAAAACACGCCAAAGTCTATGAAGGTAGCTGACATCTCTTTAGGGTACTAGAGCTTGCTTAGTTTTGAAGCTGACATACGGGTTTTATTTGCCAACCAGATACTTGCCATTTCATTGTATTATTGGAAATTCTCTTTTCCATAGTGCTCATTCATTATAAAACTCAAGTGTCCTCAGAATTTTTCTAATTGCTAAATGCAATGTAAAATCCTGAGCTGTCACAAAGACTTTCATGTCATTCCATTAAAGATAAAAATTGCTCCTACAACCTGATTCTCTTGCCACCTCTAAGTATATATGTGCCATCTGACAGGCAAAAGTGGCCAGGTATTTCTCATTAATCACTGGTTTCACTTTGCAATAAACATGGAGGTTCTGCCAGTACATAATCTCTTTGTGCGTCCCAGGATATAAAAGAGAGGAATTAAAAATAACTGACCTGAGATTAGTGAATTATGGTGCTACCCTCCTTCTACACCAGATTTTGTAGGAAAATAAAACCTCACCCAGAAGCTTAGGTCCTGCTCTGGGAAAGAGGAAAGGTGTGGCAATGGTACATCCTTCTCCCGTCACAGACTCTCAGAAAGCATGCACCTCAGGTTTCTCAGTGCAACTTTCTACAGTGCCTGGAGGTATGGAGCTGGGATCTGCTGTAATATTAAACACAAAAGAGGCAATTTAACCTGTTTCTATTTTTGGTTACTATTTTTAATGTGAAGGGTTGTTTTTTGTTTGTTTTTTTTATATAATTGAAACTCTACATGAGAAAGTAGCTAGGGCCAACATACAGAGATATGGAATATTTTAAGTTGGATGGGACCATTGGATGTTTGTTATCCAGCACTCTGCTCAAAGCAGGAACAATTTTGAATGACATCAGGTTCTCAGTCCTTCCCTGTTGAGTTCTATATATCTCCAGTGGCAAAGATTTCGTCATCTTTCTGGGAAACTTGTAGATTAAAAAAATCTGATCCTTCTTGCCAAAAGAGATAAAGGCACAGCTAATGCATAATGCTTGATATTTTAGTTGTTGCTTGCACAGAAGTGTAGAGAAACAATTCTTGGGCCATATTAACAATTTTGTATTTACTTTTCAGAGATACCCCACCTCTAAGGTGGTCCTTTTCACTTGCCCTAGTCAGTTTTATGGCCTGAGGGTCTCTGACCAGATTTCAGCAAATAATTGAACTGAACTAAGCTCATCTCAACAAGCTCATCGCCTGTTTTTCCAGCTCAGCCAGGGATATTGCTTCTCTTTTTTTCTTTGCTGTTTCCAAGTTTGGGTTTTGGTTGGTGTTATTTCTAACACAGAAGTTCGTGGCCATGTCACTCCATTTCAGACTATTCACTTTCAGCATTGATAGGTTACCTTTCTGAAAAAAAGAAACAAAAAAAACATACCACAGTTTGTCTTATGCTGTCAAACAAAAACATACCACAGTGCTGTCTTGGCAGCACTGACCTCATTTGTTCAGAGTGGTGAATCAGGGATGCCACTTCCATACACTCATAAAACAACATTCTGAATGCTTTTTCTGATATTCACTAGCATCTAAGTCTCTCTGGTTTGAACACTTATGACCACTTTTCTTTAATATGTAACTATTGTGTTACTGCTAGCAGTGTCAGACCAGCAGCCCTGAACAATACAGTCTTCTCTTTCCCCTTAGTGATACTGAAATTATCAATGCTGTCCTAGCAGTGTGCCATCTGGGGGAAGGGAGGTGACAGCTGTGCAGTCTGTGAGAGTCTGTATATTCAGTCTGAATGAGATCTGCCAGTTACTGTAGTGACCAGGAAGAACTTCTTATAAAAATAATGTTTGTGTACTATAAACTGTGGATGTAAAAATGTTCAAGTGCAAACACACTTCCTCATGTGTTATCTAAAATTAAATACCAAAGGAGTTCTGGAAACACCCGAGCAATTAACTTTGTGTTTCCATATACAAACTCTACAGACACAGTATGAAGGATTGCAGCAAGAGCTAAGAGAGTATTTTTAGCTGAAATCCAAACCTACTTAAACCAGTTGCATTCAAATTAGTCAGTTCACCACCTATCTTCTGGTTCAAGGTTTCATCTCAGAAATGTGGTTAAGGGACAAGCTTTCTCCCAGATGATTTTTCTCCAGGCATGCTCTCTCTACAGCCGCAGCTGGCATCACACACTCTGTACTTCTACACATCAGTGCTCACTATGGCAGAGGGGCCAAGGAAGCAGAACAGATTAGTGTCTTCTCACAGCTCCACTCTGAAGCACAGTTAGTGTTGCAGCAAAAGGAGTGACAGAGGGGATAGTGGAAGCAAGCAGCAGTGCAAGGGAGACTCTGCACATCAACACCCAGAGACATGTCTGCTGGGAAAGCAACAAGGCTCTGCCTAGGTGATGGTGAAAAATGAAAGCAAGGGTTGAACCAGTGAAGTGGAAAGCTGTGCTGGAGGCAGAAGAGAGAGGAAAGAAATGTTCTCAGAAGGGATGACAGATGCAAAAGAGGGAGAAAGAACAAAAAGGTGAGCAGAAGAAGTAGAAAGCCATACAAATTACTGCAGAAAGTTAAGCCTAATTAAGATTATCAGATGGTCACACTGGCAAAGCTGAGATGGCAAAACCCTCAAGGGAAATGAGAGGAAGCTGGAAAAGGAAGTGGGACACTTCGTCTCCATGTTTCTCCTTCCCTCTCTCCCCATTTATAAAAGCACACTCAAATATGTCCCAAGTACATAGGCATCTCTAATATTCATCCGTTTCTACAAACCATCCCATCACAGCACCATCTACCCACATGACAGCTCTTGAGACCACACACAAGGACCAGAGTTCCTAGGCATGGCCTCCTGTTTTGATCAAGTTCTATTACTAGCAACTGCTGAGTCAGCAGCCTCCTAGAGAGCTCCTATGTGGTTTTGTATGAACCCAGTGTGCCATGACTAGTAAGCCAAGAACCTCAACAAAGCTGTGCATGGGCATTCTCCCTGCCAGTCAGAGTCCCAGAGTCAGAGATCTTGAAACACAAGCTTGTAAGCAACCCCAGCAAGTCAGACATGCTGCACTATAGGGTAATTAAAGGGTTATTCTTCAGCAGTGGGCAAGCAACCTCAGGGCTAGTAAGGCAGAGATATTCGCGTTCACCTTTGACATCAGCCTCGGTTTGAAAGTCAGTCACAGATATCACTAATGCCAACACATTTGTTATGCAGACCTAATGAGCCCCTGATACTGTAATGGCTTGTTTCTTGACATTATTCTAGTGAATTAGGGGCACCAAAGGTCTGGAGTCACACCCCGGATCATGTGAGCGTCTACATACCTCTGCAGTGCCTGAAGCCTGCACCTAGCCTTGCTTTTGCTACAACAGACTGTTCAGCACGCTCCTGCCTTTCTTTTATATCCTTTAATTCCTTTCCACCTTTGAAGACCTCCTTTTAGCTGTACCTGACTTCAAGCTGTTTCCCACATACTGCTTCTGTGGCCTTTTTTATTATTTTTCTTTTCATTCTCTCTAGGTTCCATATGATCACATTTAATTTGTTTATTGTCATTATATGTCAACGACTGACACCTCTAATCCTGCATTCATTCCTTTGTTCAGGACTTTAAGCGCTGCAGGGCGGAGGCACTTTACAAATCCCACTGTTATTATTTATGGGAGCCATGCTGTTCTAAATAAAACATGAAAATGATACTCTGCAGACCTTGATTTTATTCCAATACTTCTTTATTAACTATAACTGTGAAACAGTCAAATGCATTAAAAATGTGATGTAGCTAAGAAGTTTATTAGCAAGGGAAAAACTGACGCTAGTCATAACTTAAGTTGAGACTTGTGTGAGCTAACTGGCAAAACATTTTGATTTATTTTGCACAGTGAAAATATGATCACTGCAAATTTACAGCAATGACTGAAGGTAAGTACATTCTGTAAAGTGCTACTGAAATGTATTTCCTTGACAGCAAAAGGAAGCAATGAATGCCTTAAACCACAGAAAATATTTATAATATGAAAGATAAATGGAGGTCACATTCATCTACTGCAGCATGCAGAATGGCCAATATTTTACTAGGTTCAGCTAGAGTTTATGGGAAATGATGTCGGAGGTTGTTCTCCTGGGCTGCGCAGCAGGTCACCAATGACTGGACCCTACAGTGGTTCCTTTTCAAGGATGACAATTTGGTATTACGCTTCTGACAAGGATTAAGTGTGGAAAAAAATAATAATGCTAGGCTGCTGAATGGTTTTCCTACAGCAATTCACAACATTGCTGTATCACAAGAGAGTAAGTCTTTGTGCATTAAGTCCTATACACTTTGAAGGACAAGACATGAAAAGAAATCCAACCTAGTAGGTTCAAGCAAGTTGTCACTCAGATCAAAAATGTAGTAACTTTTATCACTTTCCTTTCACTCTGTAGACACTCCAGCAAAACAACTTCTGAGACCTCACACTAGAAACAGCTGATATTAGGCATATACTTGAAATTGCTATTAGGAAGCAAACCTGAACTCCTTCTCCAGAGCAGTCTCACAGGAGAAAGTCAGCCCTCACACAGCCAGAACAATAAAACATACGCATCATCATCCATGTCAATCACTGCCCAGGCTTTCTATGGTAATATAGAGCACTCAGATGCAAACCTGAATCTTGAAATCAGTGACTGTTCTTTGCTTCCTTTTCAAACTTTCCAGAACAAAACCCCAGCAGATAAAAGCAGGCTGAGGTATTGCAGACTAAATTTTTTTTTTTTTTTATGTTAACCAATGTTGTTAAAATTTCATTTAAAAAACAGCAAAAAATTTCAGCCTGAATTGATTCCCCCTTTGGGTGTCTACATGAGAAAGAACAATTGCGCCATTTAGGCTGGGTTCATTACCACATTTTCTGCTGTAAAAGCTGAGCCCCTTGTTTACATGTATCTCCTATTTTGTGCAGCCAGCATAAAATCCCTGTGGCACACCTGTGTACTTAATGCACTAGAGGAAACATATGACTAGTTCAGAGAGACACTGCAAGACGTCAGAAAAAGTCAAAAGCATCTTAATATTTTCTGACTGAAAACTGAGCCATATGGCAATATCTAGCTGAAAAATTAGAAAGACATACCCAGACAACTTTATGGACACACAGACAATTGTTGGGAGCAAAATGCATGTGAAGCACAGCACAAGACGGAGCTGGTTTGCAATGTATAGGGATAGGCAAAAAAACAGTGCAGGTCTCTGGAGGGGCTAAACAAGATAAACACAGCCTTCCTGAGCCCAGATGAGCACAACACTGCACACAGGCTGGACCAAGACTGGGCAAGCTGGGCCTGGTCTAAGGACCCCTGGGTCCAGGCACGCTACCTAAATGGGCACCCAGAACGGCACTCTCAAGAGTTTTCCTTGGCTGAGAGCGAAATGCAATCTGCGAAAAGAAGGGTAGGGCTTACGTTTCACTTCAGAAAGGCCCTCAGGTATTTTAATACATTTTGGCATGTATTTTTCCTTGCTGTTTTTCATAATAATCCTTTGGAAACTTGAAACTGGAATAAATTTGATATCTGATATATTTTTTTCTTTGATTGCTGACAAATACTAAGTTATTATGGTAGGTCTGTAAGAAGCATAGCTGTTCAGAAAATAAGATTTTTCACTACACACAAAAATTAGCAAGAATTACATCTACCTTTTCCTTATTTTTTTTTTATTTTCATCTACCAAAAAGGCAGAAAAATATTTTTGGAAGGCCATGATATTTAATTTTTCCAACATAACAGGTATTTTGAGGAAGACTTCATTTCATTGAAAAGAAAATATTTCAACAAAATTTTTCACTGACATCTTTAACAAATACTGTCTAACTGTAACCTGTACTTCTTGTTTACTTTCAAATGAATGTGAAAATCAGTGAATTTTGCAGGTATATGCAAGTAAAATTACACTACATTTTGAACCTAACAAAAGTTCCTTAAAAGATGTAACTTTTGGTATTTTCACATCATAAAGTCCAAAAATGCATATGAAGATACAGATTTATAGGAGGAAAGAAAATGAGTTGCAATGTAATTGAAACTATTTCTTAAAAAAAGGGGGGAAAAGAAGAAGAAAAATATTAGAAGAAAAATCACCTTTTAATATATCTTCACTGTTTCAACACGATAGGTTTTACGCTGTAATGACAGGTCCTGTTACACTTCCAAAGGCTTCTCTGAGCAACTGAAATATGGCCACAGCAAGACAAATGGAATAGCATAGCTCAAGCCCACCACCTCAAAAGGGCTCTTTAGTTTCTTGGCTCCCATATTTCTCTGAGCTGTGGATCAGTATATGAAAAATGTTGTTTCCTCTAAAAAATAAAATTCTTTCCATGGAGTTGTTCAGTGATTTATTCTTTTCAAGTATGACCGAGAGTAGAATTATGCTGAGTTGAGGTTTTGGTAGTGTTTGCTTTGAGGAGTACAGGTGCAATTGGTCATAATTATGCCTAGACACTGTTCCATGAGGTTTCTCACCCAAGGCAGTAAATCAATTATGACAGAGCAAGTCCAAGCCAATACTCTAAATGTTAGTTACAGTATTAGTAACTTTTACACCTTTATCAACAAAAAAATGGGTCATGAAAGAGGACTATGCTATGGTTTCAAAGTAAAGAAAAGCAAAGTATTTTTCAAACAAAACAGCATATGCTTGCATTGTGTTTTATTTCAACAGTTTTGAAAGGATGTCTTTTTTACACATTTTAAAAAGATAATCACAAGCATCTAAAACCTGCGATTTTTTAAACTGGTGGACAAAATATCTTCCCATTAAAATCATGTATTTGGAAAACTATTCGTAGTGTTAATGTTCTGGAAGAGAAGTGAGTGATAGTGTTTCATTTTATCACCCAAAAAAATAGTTATCCTGGAAAAACAAGGATCCCACTTTGCCACTTGACAAGCTTCCAGGAAGGAAAGAATATACAGAAAAATAAACACTTCAAAGAGGCATAGCTGGATGCTAACAGGAGTTCCACAAGTTCAAGCAGTTCTCATATGCCTTTTCTTATCCTTTTGATTTGACTGCAATGTGAAAGACCAGAAAGGATTTCAGATACAAGATGATTCGAGGGTCTAGTAGCCTGATGATCATTTTCTTCTTTAGGACCATACTGGCATTCAGTAGTCTAAGTATCAAGGGGCTGAAAGACTGTCTCTGAGCTGCTTTCTTACCTTGAACCACACAGGGTGCCAGACAGACACTCCTGAGGCACTGACTCTTATGAGCTGAATTATTTGGCACCTACAACTCATATAAGTTCTTCTGCATATTGAAAATTCAGTTTCAGCAGATATTTACATATACAGTTGTCTCCACACCTACATAATAAAATTTTATGAGCAGAATATTCCTGGGAAAGAAAAATTCACACAGAAAGAAACAAGTCTGGCATGGCTACAGACAAATAATTTAGCAGTTGAGAACATCATTGTAGAAGAGATTTTTCAGTGTTTGCCCAGCTACAATAAAAAGCAGCAATGTATACCACTACATTTATGTGCCGTGGCCTTACCTAGCTAGAACATGTAATAGATGGTTGTGCCAGTCTGTTTTACAAGTGCGTCTTGATAATTAACACTTGAAACTGCAACTGTGTATCCTCAAATGGCAAAGGGGGGAAATCAATGAGAATTGAAAATGTTTGCTTATTGCCTCACCCTGCCATAGTGCTAGATGAGCTCAAAGGAGTTGAAGGATCTCAGGAGGAAGCTGCTACTGGTGGAACCTCAAATCACAAGTAAGAAACAATGAAGGAAGTGTAGGCTATGTCAAATTAGATTGCAACTG
The DNA here is from genome assembly GCA_002631895.1 of Agapornis roseicollis. Lineage (NCBI taxonomy): Eukaryota > Metazoa > Chordata > Aves > Psittaciformes > Psittacidae > Agapornis > Agapornis roseicollis. The sequence goes on along the minus strand of NDXB01006204.1, from coordinate 173,276 downwards.
GGTCAAACCATGAATATGCCCACAGATATTACAGTATCTAAGCTGATAGGTAGTAACTTTTTGAACTTTTGCTTGGATCACATTCTGCAACAGTTGCTTGCAGCTGAAATACTGAAACTGAAATACAGACCCAGCAGAAAAAAAGAGCAGCACTTAGTGATTTGGCTGCCCAGATAACAGCGCTACTAATAAAGGCAGAGGAGCAGTTTTAAGGTTTTGAAATGAGATTGAATGGGATAAATTGTTGTCCCTTTAGATGAGTGACAGGGATTTATGCAAGCAAGAAATATCTGCCTTGAAAGGGACACTCATGAAAGCAGTTTAGGAATATTCAGACAGTTTTTCACTGGTACGTGCTACACTATGTAGTAGGAAGTGTCTTCTGAGAGCAGCGGATATTCTTTTTACTTACACTGATATTCTGAAAAGCAAACTTAACAAGTGTAAAACATACTTTCAAGTAAAACTTGCACCTATATACTCAATGACATGCCAAGTACGTTTTGATCTAAGTGGAAAAACAAAGACATGATCACCGGTTGATTGGGCAGAAACACAAACACGTGGGTTTGCCATGTGGAGTAATCCGGCTCCTTTCTTGTTTGCATTTCTGCTTCAGCAAATCACGTAGCAACCATTCCTCGCTTTCACCCCTCGCTCCCTGTTCTCCCATTGACAGCAGTCTCTTCTGTTATGTTTCAGGAAACCAAACACCCGTGCTAATGATGTAAACTCATGCGTTGACAAAGTTCTGCTTCAGTGCAAGTCTAGAGGGGAAAAAAAGTCCTCAAGATAAGGTGACTGGCTTTTTATGTATCATGTCTAGAGCCAAGACCAAGAAATATTTTTTGTGGAATGACTTAATCACTTGTCAGCAGAAAACTCTTTCTCAGTCTGCCATGACTTTAACCATCTTCTTTTCTTCCATGGAAACTCTACACCTAATATATTTCTGATTTATCTGAATGTAACTTCTGAAAGATAAAGTCTAAATACTGGTATTGAATAATAAAATATTTAATACTCTATTTCTTTTTCAGGCACTTTATAGGGAAAGGGATCTTTAGTGAAGGTATAACTTTGTACATTTATTACACCAATGTCCTGAAAGTTAAGCTATTCCAGACTGAAAGAAGCCAATACTTCTGAGAAAAATAATATACATTCAGCCAGACAAACAGTTGTACGATCTTCTCTCTGAATTGTCTCACTTCAGTTTATTGAGACTCCCTATGGAATCAAAGAATTTCCTTTTCAACAGTTTTCATTTTGAAGCCCATGAAGTACACTTCATAGTCATTAAAAGTTACAAGTAGTATTGGATAAGGTTCAGTGGACCATAGATCATTTATGAGCTTTTCTGTTACAGCATCAAAGCCCGAAAAATACATTTGATAAATTATTCCTGTCCTCTATTGTTCTTCCTCCATGTCTGAACACCAAAAATCCTTGAACAATTCAAATATTTGAACAGCAACACCAGAAACTGTTACCTAACTCATTAGTTTAGAAAGAAATTCAGCACACAAGTATCACTTTCAGTGTGACAGCTCCATCACTCCATCTCCTTAAACACACTGACTCCTCATATCCCAGTTGCCCTGAAAGGGAACTGTCTCCCATATCAAACACTTACCCACTCTTTTCATGTCCCCAGTGTGCACAAAGGTTGTGAAGGCTCTTGCTAGAGTGGAAAAGCCCAGCAGAAGTGATTTAGACATCTACAGAGGCAATATTGACCTTATCCTGAGAAACAGAGGGTTTGGGCAGAAGGAAAGAAAGTAGACTGGAAAATCAAGAGAAATCCATGTCATCTCAGGCTATAGAGAAATTAAAAATTAACCAAAATCAAAATAATCTTTCTTTAAAGAGGTAAACTTAAATAGCAATTTACCTCAGTATTAATGCCAATGACCTTCATTATTATGGCTGTCCAGATCCTGTTGGTAGTAATGTGGTTGTCACCCTGGACCCCAGTGAAGTTGCTGGCACTTCTCCCTTTAGGGAGCAAAATCTTTGCTCAGGGGTGGGGCTTGGTTTCCAGCCACATAGCTTGTGTTGCTTCTTCATCTGCTTGCAGAGATATTATATGGAAGCTATAGGAGGTTGATAGGATACCAGGCTGGGAAAGCCATTCATTTCCAGGATCATTTACTTCTCTCTGCAGTTAGGAAATCAGAGGACAGCAAAAAATTGTCTTCACCAGACCTGGAAGAGCCTGTACCTTTCTGAGTCCGACCAACAGAGTGAGTTGTTCTTTTGCACCACATGCACAGAAGTCATGTAATCCCCTACCCTCAAAACTCCTTTAAAATGAGTAATGAAGAAACACTTCACAGCAAGTAAGGTCTCCCACTGAATTATCACTGCACTTCTAGGTCTGCTGTCTGGACACTCTCAGATGAATAAGGTTTTAGGTGGGTGGTCACTTCAGTGATTGCTAATGTAAATGCCACTGCCTGTGTAACTGGAACAGCTGGAAAGGAGAACTCAAGAAGGGCTACTAAAACCTATTACCTGTAAGACCTTTGCCACAGCTCTGCATGATTTCACCATGTTGAACAGTTATACAATCTCAGTCAACAGTACCCATTTCTTTTTGGCAACATTTATATATTGCAAAGGTGAACCTGCACTTATTCAGCAAAAGTAGAGTAGAGTTTGCTTGAATAAACATGTTTAACATGCCATGGCATCAATTGCTTGCTGCTGGGAGAGAAGAATTGAAATGATACTTTTTCATCCCCCACTAATCCACTGCTGTAATGAACGCCCTGTTAAATGCCCTCCAAAACTGACAAGCCAGGAAAGCTGAGGTTGTTCAGGTCACACTCTTGCAACAGTGAGCACTGTTAAGTTCAACAGACACTGACTACAGTGGTTTCTTAGTATGGCTGCAGAGAGCTATTTGCAGCTAATGAACCTATGGCTGCACATTTGATATGTCCTAAATCATGGCAGTGACTTTTCAGGGGTATATTCTCTGTGATCTGAGAAGTCCTTCCAGTCGCCATCTGTGATGCTTGCATGCCACTGCTTTGGAATATTTTATTGCAGTAGGAATTATTTTATGACACCTGAAATCATATGAAGACATCCCTGCTATCTTTTACCTTCACTCTGGACCTTTTTCTCCTTTCTGACTATACATACCCCTTCCTACTCCTTTCCAGGTACATTACCAATAAGAAAGAAACTTTTGCCTCATTTTCTGTTCACTTGACTAGAATTCACTTTCCCCTGAAATACCATCAAACCACCACAGCTTGCAGTTGTGGTTTGATTAATCAAGCGAATTAGTCAATTCACTTGACTAATTGAGTTACCCAGGTGATTTGCAAACCTAGCTCCTAGAACATCTTAGGCCAGAAGCAAGGATGTCTGTTGTTGAGGCATTAAAGCCATTGAACTGTACCAAGTTCATTACCCAGTTATAAAAAACAGCCATTTAAGGGTCAAAGACTACCATTCTGAAGTGTGGCATAGATGCAGACAGGTTTTCCTAGATGTAGTTCAGTTCACAAGTAGGTTTTAACTGGACACTGAAAGCCAGGATTAGCTACTTCTGGTAGCGTTTTCTCAGGTTGACTGTAGATAGCATGATTTTAACTTCTCTTTGGTTTGTTTTCAGTCAACAGTGGTAGCAGAAATTGTAGTGCAGAGTAATCCAGCAGGAACTCCTTATCCCCGAAAATGGGTGACCAAAAGTGACACAAACAAAGTGTTTTCCATGATTATATTGGTGACTAAAGTTCATACTGTCTGTAGTAAAAACAAATCCTGATAACACTCTGACTTCATCTTTAGACAGCTCGTGGCATGGAAACTTATCTAATAACTTTCCCTGAATAACTGGGGTGGGTTTTTCCCCCTCTTTTCTTCTATTTTGCTGCTTTAGAGGAAAAGAAGAGCTCTATTCTGATTTTCCTTTTTCTTTCAGTATTCACAACTGTTGATAGCTTCATAATATTTTCCCTTTTAAGTGTTTCCAGTCCACCTTTTTCTCTAACTGTGTGACCATGAATTCCCAGTTCCTCAGAAAATCTTGCTTAGTGATGACTTTTAGCTGACTTACTTCTTCAGAGCTAGTACCTATGCTGTGCCTGAGTACCCTGAGTCTTTATATTGAAAGGAGAGGAAAAAGCAAATTCTTAGCTTTTCTCAGTAACAGGCTAATGTAGCAGGGTCTCAGTATGTCTACTTCTTTCCCAGAAGCATCGTGAGGACCCAGAAGAAGCAATCTTGGAGAACAGCAGGTGAGTCAGCCATCAATGCACATGTCACAGGATTTTCCTTCTGCTCCTGCTGTGTAAAAAGTCATACCACTTCTGGCAGCTCTTTCTGTTCAGTTTTAGTCACAGCCTAAACTGACTGGTCCTTTCTGACCTAAAGGTTCACTGTGCTGCTCCTGGCAAGGTGTGCCAGGCAGTGAACAATCATAAGCATTGTAAGAAGATTTAAACAGATGGGTAGATGTAATTAGCAAACCCTGCATTCAAATGGCCACAGAAGAGCAGAAAGTGTGACATTGTCTAAGCAAATGATAAATAAAACAAAGCTGGTGATATGTTTGTTGTCTTCTGGGTCAAGACTCCGAGATACAGTTTTGCAGAATGCCAATGGAAATTGCTTAATAAGAATGGTTTTGAAGAAATTTTGATTTAGTTCCCCTTTCCATATAAGAATGTCTCCCTCATTTTTGTACTAAATACAGCTGAACTCAGAAAGGGGTTTTTTTTCTGAAAAAGCAGCCCTTTTTGTATTTAACAGAAAGTAACAATTCAATTTTTCATCCTTACATAGAATCAGATTCATAAAATTAACCTTTTCAATTCAAACTCACAGAGTAAATTATTAACAGAGTACATTACCTAACAAATGCTAGAAAAATAAAAGTTATGTTGAAAGGGCTTTTGTTATTATTTAATTTGAGAATATCTTCCTTATAGCTAGGAACAAACAGTTTAAAAACTCTTTTGTAAAGAAGAGTTAGAATGAGATACCTGAGCTTTAAAAACACTCAGCTTGAAACAAAAGTTAAAGCGTCTAGAAGCCAGAAGTAAAAAAAAGTATCATAATGCCAGGTGATGGATTAACATATTCCAACGTGGATTTAAATTGTCATGCCATGCCAATATGCTGTCAGTCATGAAAGATTAGTCTGGCATTGTAAAGATTTTCATCTAACAAAAGTACTGAGAAGTTAAAAGTATGTTGTCTAGTTTTATATCAACACAATGTAGAGTTATATTAAGTAAATATGAAGAAAATTGTATAAGAGGTATAACTGTTGACATGCCGGTTTAGAAACAACAAAGGGAGCCTTTTAAAATGTCATTGCATTCAGATAAGAAAACGTATCTTTTATCACTTTAGCAAAAGGGGGGCAGCCCTCATAGTATAGTTTCCAAGAAAAATAGACATTAACTCACAGGGAAGAGAAATTTCACCTTTTCACCAGCTTAATCCACACATGTTTTAAGGATACCCGATACTTTTATTTATGTGTTTCATATCCTATTCCCTTACAAACTTTTTGTTAGCTTAAGTAGCAGAGCCTGTAAAGGTAGCAGAATTGGCACAATAAAAGCCCTGATGCTGAGCAGCCCAAACACGATTAACAAGCACATGTTGCACTCACCGCAAAAGGGATGGCCAAGGCAACCCCAGCTCAGGTCCCAGCTGCCCAGGCCGCAGATGCCAGGATGCAGCAGGCACCTCTGTCTCCCCTGCACATTCATCCCAGAAGAAGTGCAATGCCAGGAGGCACTGGCCAGAAACTGGGTTATTCTCTCAGTAAGACCTAGATCTGACTGGAGAGTAAATTTATTCCTACTGGGCACAAGCAAAAATACCTCAACACCTTTCCCCAGGAGTGGATGCTTCTTGCTGCGCAACAGCTTGTGGAAATGCAGATGGTAGGAGTCTGCAACTCTTTGTAAATCTGAGCTACAGAAAATGAACAGCAAAGTCAATGGGGGGGACACAAACTCTAATTGCTGCCATTCCACACACCTTGAAGGGAAGATGATAATATATGGCTAACCATGTGACAAATGCATCTTTGCAGACGGAGCACAGGAGCAGGAGCCAGGAAACCCTCAGTCCTAAACCAGGACCCTGAGATGGATTGCTCTTGTGGCTTTGGCCAGCTCACTTAGACTTCCTTCCTTAGTGTGTTTGTTTCAACTGGGGAGCTCAGAGATGAGCACAGTTTGTGGAGTAAGAACATATTCAACCCATAGCAGGACAGCAGAGAGTGACAAATGGCATCATTAATTACTGCTGAGCAAGAAGGAGGGATGCCCTCCCCTCAATCCCCAGGACTGATCCTGAGCAGAGGAACTGAATACTACAGGGACTGAAAACAAGGGCAGAAAGTAGCAGTTTCTCTCCAAAGCCCATGCAAACTTCGGTGGACCTGAGCCCAGCCTAGATGTAGCTCATATGTGGCAGTAATCAGTGCTTCATTAGCTCTTCCTGTACAAAGCACAGAAGGTGTCAGCCTTGGACCTCACCAGCATAATCAATGCTCACTGCATGCCAGTCTGTGTTGAAGAATGATGTGCACTAGAACAACCACATGGATGAAATGCCACCCTGGACCGCACACAATTTCAGGGAGATCCAAAATTATAGCTCCCCGCACAGGGCAGCAGATTTCCATTTCATTCCATTTCTCTCTGGCCAATCTTTCCTTTGCCTGCCTCCTCCTCTGTGTTGTGTTTTGTATATGAACTGAGGAACACAGAAAAGCTTGAGAATGTCCTGGGTGGATGTGATGGTGACTATTACCCTTTCTGTGTCCACTTCTGATTCTCTAGTATAGGAAGTCTCATGTCCAGCTTTGTGTGCAGCTTGCCTTCCCTCATGCCCCACAGTGACTGTGCAACTGTGCCTCTGCTGCTGATTGTCATGCCTACACCCGTCCTTCAGCCTAGGAGGCTCAAGGTGTCCATAAGGTTCCATACTTCTCTTCCTGCCTCCATGTTGCTGTTCTCCATTCTCTTTTGAGAAACATCCCCCAAAACTCAGTTCCTACCTCTGAAACTATAACGGGGATACCATCCCTTCGTATCTGAGTCCCTGATTTGGATTCCTCTCGAATATTCCCATTACACACCAGCTGCTCAGACTGTCACATAAGCAGCAGCCTCAGAAGAAAGCCCAAGGCCTGCAAGGGCAGAGGAAGTGAGTTAAAGTCTCGCTTTCCCCAGGTAATCCTTTCAGACCAGGGTGGAGGTACAATGGCTGCAGCCATTAGAAGGCTTAAAGAGCCACCCTGAGCTGTGTTCAGGCAATGAATACCAGACTGTTGTCTCTGATCTGTTGTGTTAGCATTACATTTATCTTTTGCAGACATGGAATTCAATTCACTGTGCTTTAAAAAATGTGTATTTTAAATAGTTCAACCCTGAAAATGTACTTGTTCTCACAGTTTCAGATCAGCTTTTTGCACAGCTGCCAACAGCCTTCACACCCCCTTGCCTAGCCCACCTGTGTAAACACGAGGAAAGTTTCTCTTTGTGAAGCACAGGTAGGGTCTTGTGGCTTGATAATGTGTGAAAAAAGGGACAGAGACTTTCTTTGCAACACCAGATGTGGGAGGGATCTGCCCCATCCAAGTTACGGTGCATTTAATGGTAGCTTTTAAGCTTCTTTTTATAAGTAACACTTTTTTCAAAGTACTGTCTGACATTTCTGACCAAACCAAAGATTTTAAACCCTCTTTAGATGGTTTCTGATTGAATGGCATTGCAGAACGCAGCTGATGTGCACCAAACACTACATCCCCTCTTATTTGCCTTGTTCTGTGATTCTTATCTGCTCCAAATAACATATTTTTATACAAATGCTTCTGTTGATTTCAAAATGCTTAAGCATATAAGAGCATAACCAGCATGAATTACAGTTGGTGAATACATTCCTCCTATCCTTCTTTCTAGATTCAATGACAGAATGGACATGAATATGGTGAAACTGGAAAGAGAGCAACAAGCTTGCTATGGGAGAAGTTTTATTGGCATGATCTGAAAGGGCCAAGGGACATCCAAGTACAAAGTTTTCAAAGCAGTATTTCCAGGATGCCCTCTCGAATTCAGTAGTTTCTATTAAGCATTTAGGATTTATCAGCCTTATGTGCAATGAACAGGTCTATGGAAGAGGAATAGCATGTTTCTTAAACCATCAAGCACATCAGTAAAAGAGTGGCTGCCCCAGAAAGGAGGAAAAAACAAGGAATAAGTCATTTTCATGCCACTCCACAGCAGAAATTCTTCCCATAAGAACTTGTCACAAAATTGATAAAGACAATTTATCATCCTTTCACCTTAGACCCAGCTCCTTTCTCAGAGAAGTTCTGTTTGATGAAATACCATTTTCCGCAGTAAAACGACTTTGGAGTCACACCACAGCCCAACAAAGAGCTGTCTGGAAGAGGGTTTATCCACTATGTGTGGCCCATGTGCAGCAGCTTTGCCAGGCTATTCATGCGTAGGCTTGCTTGTGGCTGGCAATGAGAAGCCAACCAACCAACCCAAGGCAGAGCTGCCATTCAGTTCCTTTTTCACCTTAAACCCAACCCAGCACCCAAATCTCTCATGCCTGGCACATCAAGAGGAATACTTCTCTGCATCCCATGCTGCATGTGGCCATGAGGCTCTTCAGTGCTGAGCTGGAAGGAAAAGGAAGACTATGCAACTTGGTTCTACTTTGCATGACTGAATTTGAACTTACTGTCCTTCAGTTGTATTTTAGATGCCACCTTGCGACCAAGAGATTAAACTGGTCTGTTTAGCCAGAGGGAAAAATCATTAAATGCTTTTGCAGGAGAAGATTTAAATAATTAATTATGGAAGAAATTATATCTAGCAAGCTTGCTTATAGGTCTTGTTTCACCAAAGAAAGCATGTTGTGTCAGGCAACATACTAGCCAGCAAGTTTTAACAATCGTGGTCCGGAATGTTACTCTGCCCTTGTCACGTTCCAGGACAGTGAGCACAGGGAGAGTATTTTAACACAGCACATTCATTTCTATCCATTTTCTCCCCAGCAAAGGTGAAAGAGAAGCAATTTCAGGCCATGCTATAGACATCTCTTCCCCCTCATGAACCTTTGGATTCACAGAGGCCTTTCAGCAAAGAAAGGCATGTAGCACTGGGTAGAAGGGAAGGTTTTCAGACAGGCTGAGGAGTCACATGTTGGAGCCTGTCTATACTGTGAATGCAAAGGTATGGCAATCATTTTATGGTTCTCAGAAGGTACAAAGTGATGCAGTGACCTGAGATGCTTGGCTGCATTTGTGGAAGGGAAAAAACGCTGGATGTATGCCCATTCTTTCTTCTTCCTAATGAAGGAATGCAGGCCCTTGGAGGAGGATTTGAACACTTTTGTCTTTTGGAGAGTTATAGTTTGTCTGCTTTTTATTGCTTTCACATCAAGAATGAGTTTTTTGTGGTAAGGAAGAGGCTATAAACATCAGTACACATGCCAATTAGTAGCAGTAACTGGTAGCAGAGAGAGATAAACTGGATTAATTGAGGCTGTCTAAAACTCTTTAAGCATTTTCAGTATGATTCACACATACCAAGGAGAAAAGACATCCTAGGTAATAAAACAGCACAGCTCCTCCTTCAATTAGTGGCCAACAGTGGTCCTAACTGCCATCTCTGAAGGTCCCAGGAGGACTGCCAATGAAACCAGGGCAGGAAAGTCTCAGCAGTCCTAAGAAACCCAGGGTTAAAAAAGAAAAGCCAAGGAAGGTCAATCCAAAACCAATTTCTGTTCTTTCTAGTATGTTGGAAAGAAATACCTTTCAGAAAACACGTTTGAAATTATTGCATAGGCGACTGATTACTGTATTAACATCATAAAATCATAGAATCGGCTAGGTTGGAAAAGACCTTTCAGATCATCAAGTTCAACCATTACCCCAGGACTGCCAAGACCACCTCTAAACTATGTCACTGAGGGTCTCATCTACACAGATTGTGAACGCTTCAAGGAATGGTGATTCCACCCTTTCCCTGGGCAGCCTGTTCCAGTGCCTGAGCACCCTTTTGTGAAGAATTTTCCTGATATCCCATCTAAACCTCCCCTGGTTCAGCTTGAGGCCATTACCTCTTGTCCTATCACTTGTTACTTGGGAGAAGAGACCAACTCCCACCTCACTACAACCTCCTTTCAGGTAGTTACAGAGAATGATAAGGTCCCCCCCAAGCATTCTCTTCTCCAGACTGAACAACCCCAGCACCCTCAGCCACTCCTCACAAGACTTTTGTTCCAGAGCCTTCACCAGCTTCATTACCCTTCTCTGGGCCTGCTCCAGTACCTCCATGTCTCTCTTGCAATGAGAGGCCCAGAACTGAACACAGGATTTGAGATGCAGCCTCACCAGTGCCCAGTACAGGTGGATGATTACTGCTCTGGCCCTGCTGCCCACACTATTGCTGATACAGACCAGGATGGTGTTGAACTTTTTGGCTGCCTGGGCACAAGCTGGCTCATGTTCAGCTCCGTCAGTCAGCTCCTCGAAGCCCTTTTCCACTCAGCAGCTTTCCAGCCACTTTTCCCCAAGTCTGTAGCGTGGCACAGGGTTGTTGTTGCTCAAATGGAGGACCCAGCAGTTTGCCTACTTCCTCCTGATACAAACCCACGTTTCCCCTCTGCCTGTTCTTTTTGAAGTAATCCAGGGGCTGGCTCAGGTCCATCAGGGCGAACAGCCGCATGTCATTTGTGTTATGTATGTTTCTCACTACAGACTCATACCACAGCCTTCACACACTTCAACTCTCAAGTGACAGGAGCCTTTGGCATCTTTAGCCTTTGACAAACTGATGACTATTGCCCAGACATAGGAATATGTTTCTGTATGACATCTTTAATTCTTCCCACCCACACTTGCAACATTGCTTTCTGAATACAAATAACAAAGTGAAGCAGGAGCACGTGCTCCCAGAGGAAGAAATGGCATTTGCCTATTATAACCAATCAAGATAATTGAAACATATAAACTTGCTGTAGCCAGGCACAATGGCTAGTCAATCTAGTTTTATGATCTCTATTTACCATTAGTCTTAACTACACTGTGTATTTTTAAAATAAATCATGTCTTGATTTTACAGACTCAAATTATGTTAACCCAGCAAAAGGCAGGTAGGTGAAAAGGAGTGTCCTTTGTCGTTCTGTAACTAGATCATTGACTTAGCTCTGCTGCATGCATTCCTGAGGCATATCACCAGCTAGAAGACTTCACCAGGTGATGAATTCCATTCTCCTTTTAGTTCTTTCCTGCACACATCCACAAGGCATGCACTACAAGACAGAGTACCAGTAATGTACCTGTTTGCTGATGTTGTTGCTGGTTTTCCTTATTCTTTTTCTTCTCAGTTTGGTCTCAAGTTGTATATGTCAACATCACTGCATTGTAGTGTCAAAGTGTTTTCTCCTTCTGAAGAAACAGTAGAGTTATTTAGCTATGTCTCTTTAGATCTTGGTATTCTAGCCTAGTCTAGGTTGCCACCTAGCCAGGTGAGACAGGGTGCAAAAATGCAAAATACATCTCTGCAGCCTCACAGTCCTTGCTCACATGGAGTACTGAAGATGTTTTTCTATATTCCTTGCGCTCGAGACCTTTTTACACCACACACACACGTACACAAAATGTGGGCTATTAAGAGTAAAGCGATGAAATCTTCCACTCTTAGGGTTAGGAGCTCCTGTTAAAATCACAGGCGTCATCTAGTGGGCACTGGGAGAAATAGGGAACACAGACGCGCCACTGACGGATGCTTCAAGAAGGCATAAACAGAGGGTCGCAGCATAGATGCAGGCAATACCGCTTTGCAGCCGGCGCAGAGGAGCACAAAGGACAAGCCGGTGCAGTTCTGATGCACCCGGTCACATTAACCGCAAACACCTAGGAACCACCGCAAAACGGCCTCGTTTCTCCAATTTAAACCACGTGGATTCTAGGCAAGCAGCCCTAGCTCATGCTTGCCATAAGACTGAGAATGCAGAAAAAAACTTTAAAAGTTTAAGTTGTCTTCAAAAGTAATAGAAGAAACCACTCTTCTGCCTCTCCAGGTTTACTGTGAATTCATAGTTTGTTGTTTTATTTATTTACAAATGATGGGTAGATGCAGAGAAAGCAACACTTCTGAGGGTGAATCATCCCCTAAACCAGCATTCATGTTTAAAAGACAATATGTAAATTTTTTCAGTGTCTGTATTTGTTCAGAAGCATGGGGTTTTTTTGCAACTGACTAATTATTATCCTTCAAATTTATGGCTCCTGTCATCTAATTAAGAGCATCTCAAGTATTATGGCAGTATTCAAAATACTGGTACAGTTACATTGGATGGCAATAGCAAAAAATGTTTTAAGATCTGGCCAAAGAACTTTGTAAGACATGTGGCTGTGCCTTCAGCTCGCACTTATCAGCAGAGGGAAGCAGTCTGTCTGTTCACAAATTTGAGCTTTATTACAACGGCAAACATAGCTGATAATGGTATTAATCACCATGAGAACGTGCCACCACAGAGAGGGGCCTGTGGGCTGAAAGCTGGGTTTAAATATATAATAACTGTGCCCTTGCATAATTAGAAATTAATTTTACGCAGCTGTGTGAATGGCATCAGGCTGGGATGTGTGTGCAGTGTTCACATAAACCAGCCCGTCCAGAGTATGACCTGCTAGTATACAGATGGCAGCTGTAAAGGGTAAGGGCAAACTCCCTGGGCAGCAACCCGTGAAACAGACACAAAAGCAAGCACTGCCAGCCTTCACATGACCCCATGCCATTAAAGTACTTGTGATACATATATATAAGAGGCTCACTCACACCTATCATGAAAAAATTACAGTAGGATCCTGCTATAATGAACACAAGTCCTATTGCATTAGTTATAAAAGACAAGCATTATCAAATTTGAATCACAGCAATATTGCCAAATAGAAGAAACCCCATGTCAGTGAATAAGGTGGGCCTTTTAATGGCCCAAATGACTATAGCTTCTGTCAGCTCTGTTGCCTAGCTTGCTGGCAATCACTCCAAAGAAAACCACCAAACAGTTTGCTTCAGAGAGACCTGAGCAGTTGCATGACTCTTGCAAGGGATCAGAGAATGCTTCAGGGAGAACAGGAGAGCAGCAGGCTTAGAAGGTCTCTGGCAATGTGCAGAAGAGGTTCTGAAGACCAGGAAGATGTCAAAGGAGAGACCTTGAGGGGTTTACTTCTAACTCCTTATCTTGGCAGTAATGGGGTGGGAGAGCAGGTATGCTCTTCTAGCTATGTTATCCCTTCAGCTTCAGCTTCATTTAATTTTCCCTTCATGTGGCTATCTGATCGCATACTGTGGCAGCCTTAAGGCATAGTTTGCATCTATCATAAGAGAAACGAAGTCAGTAATCACAGCCTACAACCTGATACTTCTACAAACAGGAACTGAAAAGAAAAATTCCTGCCACAGCCACTCTGTGCCTCTCTAACCTTTATAGAAAGGATGTTTACTACTGCCTCCCTGCCACAGCCCTTTAAAGTTGCTTGTGGGTGAATGACAGTAGCTGCTATCTCTAGCCCAATCTACACTTTAGTTGTTACCAGGCTTTGAGCAGCTTACCTAATGCTAAATGGAGCTTTATAATGAAGATTGAAAAGCTAAGCACAAGGTATAATTTGCATCCTGGTGTATATGTTGCTTAGCTGCGCAAAATTGTTTCTCCATGATCTCTGCTCTAAATTGCAATTAGAACACGAGGAGTGTGCTTGGGAAGAAGCATTGCCCTGTGTTTGGGTCAAATGACTTACAGGAACCACAGCAATTCCTGTGTTTGAGCAGAAATGACACTTAGGTAAGTGAGAAGAGAGGGTAAAGCAGAAAGAAGATGCTCTCTACACTAAAAAGCAGCTCACAAAAGAATATTTAGTCTTTTAAAATTTAATTTTAAACTTAAGAACCTATACACTCTTGCTGTCCTCACAGTAGGGCTTCTGTGGAACCACAAGGCTTCTGCTGAGATGTTCACATTCTCCATAAAAGAGACCATTGTACCAGATTAGCTGCAGAATTAGGAGCAACAGCAAGGGCTTGTAAGACCATGAAAGCCATTAAAATCATATCTGCTTCTAAACTTGGTAGAAACTGATTCAGTTTACTGGAAACCTGAATCAGATATTCTGTTTTGATTAAACTAAACCATTTAAGGGAGGTTAACACCATCATTTTCAATGAAGAGTTGCCCAAAGAGAAAGCAATGCTCACATGTGTGCTACTGTGTAGGGAGTATTTGTCATGGGTACAAGAAAATGTCACATCTGAGCACCTCTGAGGTGGGAACATGCACAGTGGGAACGCCCTGCACTTTGCCAGCAAGGACAGCCTTGCCAGTGCTAGACACCAATATCTCATTTTTCTTTGGAGCTCTTGAAAGGTTTATTCTTTCCCAGTCTGGAAGATGACACAAACTCAGAAAGCTGTCCTGTGGTCAGCTACATTTTCTCTTAGACAGCAACTGACAGTAGCAGTATTTCTTTGGAGCAGGTGTATGTTCATGTGTAGTGTGAATCACTGTTGGAATTCCCATCCCCAACGCTGATATTCTTGAAACATTTTATTCAAACAAGGATTGATGGTACACTCAAAAATAGTTATTCCACATATCTGTCCTTTGGAAGTTTTGACATGCTCATGCTGAAACACTGCAGCTATTTTTCATTTATTTTATTGACAATATCTCCAAATATCAGGCTGCCATTCTAAAACCCAGCCTTCTTGTGATTAAGCATATTTGATAACAACATTGCCTCATAGGCAGGAAGGTAAAATAATCTGGGAATGAAACAGGGCTTTTAGAGGTTGACATCTGAATGTACTTAGTAGAGGAAACTTTTTTGGGGTTTGGATTTGTTGTTTTTTTCTTTACTTTCATTTCTTGCTTCTTTCATCCTTAAGCTCAGCAATAAACTAGCACTCTGTGGTTAAAAAGTCAGGAGAACAGATGTATGGTACCAGTGCATCAGAATCTGTATTTCAGCTATGGAGTGTAAATTATAAGGAAGTCCTTCCTAGAAGCTTTGAGATTATCTAGCTATCTTTTATTGCAATGGTATTGCAGTGGCAAGGTTGATGATGATTATAATTATCATTGTTATGATTCTAGTCACTTGATTACAATAAAGTAAACATTTGAGTAAAAGTTGAGTCAGGGTTCACCACACGGTGATTTTAGGGTGAATCCTGAAGAAATGTCACTGAGCACTGTACATTCTGCAGTATGTTTCAGCCAGCTCTAAGGCAGACTTCTTACCAGGGGCCTGTTTATGCCTCTGCTAACTCTGGAGAGTATTTGAAGGCCAAACTACACTACCAAGCACCATGCAACAAATGTTGAGGATTCTGGTGTTAGCAGCCATGTGCTAAAAAGTGACTTTACATGTCTGCTATCTCATCCTGGTTTGTCCTTCAATCTTTTCGCGTACATATCCCACTTGAGAGGGAATATGTCTAGCATTTAGGCATGTAGAAGCTCATTTTTATTGTATTTGTTTAAGGTTACTTTACAATAAAGAGTATGGGTTAGCAGTGAGACAAGTGAGTCACAATGCTAGTTCTGGGTGTCTGGATGTGGCTCTGCCCACAGGTGTGGTGCTGGACCACAAGACCAGCCTCATCACCTCAGCCCCTGGTGAGACGTTTCTGATGACCACCTGAGGACAACTCAGGGAAAGCGGTCTGTCCTGGTCCCTCCTGCAGCCTGCTTCACTCTGCTGTCTTCAGAAGCCACCTGAAGTCACGGCAGTCAAAGGTCCCTGCTTTCCCCCTCAGACTGCTGCAGTGCCTTTTCATAGGTTGGGACCTGTTAGTGTCCTTATGAAGTACTTTGGTTCACTCTGTCACTGAAGTTTGCCCATCTTAGCAAGGTACCTCTAACCTTAGTAGGAGTATGTGAAAGACAGATCAGAAAGGTGAACAAGCTTTCTCAAATCACATCCCACAGGGAGATCTCTTCTGTTAGGTAGGGCACAGCGTATTATGCTCCCTCTGCCTACAAAGATTGCCAATGCTCTAGAAACCTGTGTAGGCTGTGGCTGGACTGGGAGGGTCTTGCATTACTTTGTTAGTCCAGTGATCTATGCAGATGAAGGTGAAGATGCCCATTTTGAAGAATTTATTAGTCAGCATGTGCTTCTTCCCAGCAGAAAGAAGTGTCACATCAGGCTGCTAGTTTGAAAAGGAGACACTGATACAGCAGCTACACCATCAGCATCAGCCTTTCCTCTCTATACCCAGAAACCTATTAACTATACCTTCAATGAAATCTTCATGGCACCAGGGCTCCTGACTGCAGATCATCACCAATCACTTCTGTCCTTGTTTGTGAGGGTGAGAAACAAAGAGAGGAATTTCACCAGGAGCTTCACTGGGAGCAGAACTGAGCCCTTGGGTCACACAGCCACCACAGACCTCCATACACTGATTCAAATCTTTGGGAGCTCTTGCCCCTTTTCAAAACTCCCTGTGGCAAATGGCCAATGGACTAGCCCAAAAACTCATCATTGCAAAGCAGTGATAGAAATATTGCTTGCACAGAATGCTGTCCTCCTGCAGTCCATAAAAATAAGAGCTGAAATATGGGAGGCATCTCTTTGTTGTTTAAAGCAAGTTCTACAAAATCTACCCAGGTCTGGAATGAATAGTAATAGTCCACCAGATACTGCTTGCCCTGGATGGTTTTCTGAGATGCAAGCCTTCTCTTGAGTAGAAGATTTTCTTAAAGAAAACAAAAACATCCAGGTGCTTCCATGTATTATAGAGCTAGATACTCCCTGTCTTCTGGCTCCATGAATTTGAACTCTTCAGCTGGCAGAGGCTAATGGAAACCATCACCAGATCCTTCGGAATTGCTGTGCCCCTTTCTCAGGAACAGATAGCCTGTATTTACTTCTCCCTCAGTCTAACAAGTCACCAAACTCCCTGTTGAAGCAAGGACTGGCCAAGCAAGGCTGGAAATGGCAATAGTTTCTACATCATTGACACATTTCTTTCAGCCATCTGAAAACAAGAAGGCTTCAACAAGCAGAAGGAGATTTGCAGCATTGATGTGAACCATGTCTTGGCAGAAGTTAGCTGACTTTCTCTTACATGCAGGTACTCTCACCTGGTATAATGCTAAGCACAGGATTCCTGAGCTTCCTTTTTTTGGTCAGACATCAGTCTCAATATTCACCGTATCGTCTTTTCATAGACTTCATTAGCAGTAAGATGGACAGCAGATGTCCCAGCAGATGGCCTTTTTCCCTGCACTCCAAGTCCAAGTCTCTGCATGTACAACTGTAGTATATTTGCTCAATACAAGAATGCATCTCCTTAATATAAAACAACAGCAGGGATTGAACAGTCCAAAGTAACTATAGGAAGGAATTAATCAGATCAGCTGCATAATAAAACATCAGCCATAGGACGGAGTTAGACTTTTTTTTTTCCTTTGAAGATTTAGGACCACATTTTGAAAGCTCTTTAGCAGACCAGTGGTGTGACAGCTTGAAGATAAAACACTTCCATTTAAGCATGTTCATGTGTACAACTGCAGAATGCACCATACAAGCATTCAGGAGTCCTGTCTTCTGGCTTCAGCTGCTAACTCTAAACAAGTACCAGAAAGTGCAATGGTTTAGAAAAGCTTGTAACTGGTTTTGTTGAAAACCTTAATTCTATAGGAATACTTGTCTCTTCTAAGAAGTAGCTGTGTGGAGATAAACATCTCTGCTTCATCTTTGACAGCAATGGAAATTGGGCTCGTTATGACTGGAGGTTGAAAGACTCAGCTCTATATTTTATTCTACTCTCATGGTCTTTTTGAAATAACATGTCAGAGGAACATTTATAACTGTAATGTATTCCATACATTTTCTGGTATAATCAGTACGTAAGAGACTTTTCAGATGTACAGTCACTAGGGAGTAGTGCCTACCCTGTTTTGATTCAGACGCAGTATGATCTCTTTACCCTTTGCTGTAAATTGGCTCAGCACACATCTTTATGTGTCAGTTTTGCCTACTCACTTTCAGATGTTACCAGCTTCAAGTGCTATGGAGCTGCTTTGCAGTACATGTGATTTTCATTTTACACATTTTTCAGTTCCTTCACATGCCCAAATGAAAAATCCAGTGTTCAGGGACATCATATGGATTTATGGTACTCTCTGGTGGGACTTTGTGTTCAGAACCTAATGAATGGATTATCCTCATCCCCATGTGGCAATTTCCAGCTGTAGGAGATACATTATTATTATTCCTTGTTTATTTTGAAGCTTCCGCATGAGCACATCATGCTGGTTGATTTGTAGAAAGCTTTTACAAGTCACCCTGTGTTAGGCTGGTTTGTAGCACAAGAACCCAATCCTGAGTACAGCAAATGGTGCCAGTACTTGACAGACTCCTCCAACATGAGTCCTGGGGTACAGTGTATCTTGGGCCTGGTACATCCCAGACAGCAGGGGATATCATGTGTGACAGGAAAGGAAGGAGCTTCAAAAGGTACGTAAAGATAAGTGCATGGCAGAAGATGACAGGAAAAGCACATAAGAACAAATGGAGGTTTTTAGCCTGGTTTCCCAAAACATTTAGCAACTACTTTGCTCTTTTCCACTTTTGAAACTATTAGCTGCATTTGCAGAAAGCAGCAGTTGCAAATATAGGTAATTCAACAAGTGTCACTGATACAGTCAGTTGGATAGAGAAGATATACCATACCGATGCCTCAATGACAAGAGAAAAAGTGGTAGAAGTTGGGATGCAGACAATCTAACTCAAAGACAATCTGCTGGGACCCCAACTTCAAGCGATATGTCACTCTGCGGAGGGGCTTGATTTGCATTTACAGGTGTCTAAGTGAATGCCAAGTAAAAGCTAAATCAAAGCCAGCAAAGAAAATGCATGCCAGTCTTGTACTTCTCATATACCTCCTGGAATGGTAATCAACCCACACCCCCAAATGTGTGCTTTGGGGTTCTGTGGGAAGTGTGAGCTGTTGTGCAGCGTGCATCAAGTGAACAGTAAGAAGTGGGGGAGTGCAAAATAAGCTCTCATTACTTCATTGCAGAGGTTTCCCCTGCCCCTGCTCATCCTGCTTCTACAAACATGACAACTCTGAGCGCACTGCCTGAAAGTAACACCAGAAGCTGGATCAAAACATTGCTACAGGGACCCTGTTGTTAACATGTGTATGCTTTCCTTTCTGTAAGCCTGGACATGTTACTGGTTGCCATAAATTTCAGTAGATCATGCACTCAGTATAACCTTCTGCTCATATCCTCCTCTGTTAGACACAAACCACTTTATGGTTAGCTACACCATCATTGCTTTGAGGTTAAATTACTACAACTAATGCTCATGGCCCCGTGAGTTTACTCTCAGTTGGTTTTATTCCAAAATCCCTGAGTCACTCTCCTCTAATTCTGAGCAAGGGGTTTAATGGACTGAAGAAAACAGTCTTATCCCAAAAACATTTTTTCTCTCATTTCTTTGCAGTGCAGAACCTCTGCCTAAAGCCTCCATACCCGGCAGAGCATGCTCCCTTACTGATACATCTGCAAAGTGTTAGCTCAAAAATTGCTACTCACACAGGATGTAGAAGCTTTGTAAGCAAGCAGTTTTGCACTGGGGCATGTTCCACTGTCTGAAAAAGCCAAAGCTTTTTGAGTGAGGAAGCTCTACTAGGGTGCTCCAAAACTGGCCTTCAGCCATTAACCATCCATGAGGACAGCTGTTTGTCCCTTTGTGGCCAGGAGGGTGCTCAGGCTGCAGCTGTTCTCCCTCTGCCCATCTGGGGCAGGCATTGTGGGAAGCATGCAGGTGCCAGGCTCTGTACAGGGCCCTTCTGCTACTCCCCATCTTCCTAAAGACCAGCAAGTAGTAGGTGGAAGTCGGGTGGGAATGATGCACCAGCCAGGTTAAAGCCCCCTTTGTGTCTTTTGGTCTCATTTTCTCTGTACCTTTCTGCCATACCGAGACAGTCTCTCAGAGTGACCAGGCTACCAGCTCCTTCCAGGCAGATTAATGACAAAGGCAATTTCAGTATGAAGCCCTTCATTCCTGAACTCGAATCCTAGACTAGTTTGCCATAGTCAGGATGGAAATAATTTTAAACTGTGATAATGGGACTCCTGTTTACTTGGTCCATTTATGAAAGAGTAATATGGGAAGGCATGGTGAGTGATAAGGTAGACATTATGTCTGAAGGTGGGGGAACTCAGTCCTTCCTAACATAAAGCTTTTTAGTCATGTTCTATGCAACTACTTCATCTTGAGCCTGAGCTAAAGGTTAGCATCACCATCATCTCAGGTTTGCATTGACTTGCAGTATGGTTGTTGTTTCAGAATTTCACAACTATACTTTTTTTTCTTTTTCTTTTTTTCTTTTTTTTCCAGACCTGAAGTGATAGAGATTCATTTATTTTTGTACTTACTCCATCATGAATCTAGTATGTGATGATTTAACAAAGTAGAGTTTATTTAATCCTGTTGCAAAATTTAAGCCCTGAGTCGGGGTGGCCTTTGTGGGCACTGAGTTGACTAGAAGGCAGCAATGTGCCCTTTGGCAAGTATGTCCAAGAGCACCCTGGTCTTTATTTGGCAGAACGTTGCCAGCATATGGAAGGAGGTGATGCTTCCTCTCTACTGAGCCCCAGAGAGGCACATCTGGAGTACTCTGTCCAGTGCTGGGCTCCCCTGTACAAAAGGACACTCTGAGTCCAGCAAAGGTGCCTTGAAGATGATTAAGGGATTAGAGCATCTCTCTTATGAGGAAAGACTGAGAGAACTGGGGCTGTCCAACCTGCAGAAAAGAAGGCTCAGATGAGCCCTTATCACTATGTATAGATAATCAGACCAAAGACAGTGGGAGCAAAGATGACAGACCTTGTAGTGCTGTCCAGGACAGGACAAGAGGCAATGGGCACACACTGTAAGACAGAAAATTCCATCTAAACCCAGGAGCCATTTTTTTCCTGTTCAGGTGATCAGACACTGAACAGGCTGCCCAGAGACTGTGGAGTCTCCATCTTTAGAGATATTCAAACTCAACTGAACATAGCCCTGAGCAACCTGCTGTGGCTGACATACTATGGGCAGTGGTGGGACTGGGCACTCTCCAGAGCTGCCATCCAGCATCAGTGTCACCAACAGTTCTGCCCTACAGTTATCACATAACACTGCATTTCTATTAATAAATGTGTTTGGAGATACAGTAGAGGAAGTAATACTGTTCTACAAGGTAAGGACAGCTCAGATGATAACAAGTGTATGTAAACTCTCTACAGTAAGGATTACATAAAAATTGATCTTCCACAAAGGTTCAAGTACAAGGCTTCATAACATTTGCCAAGTCCAAGTCACTTACTAAGACCTTCTGATTTTTTTTCAGCTCTCTGTTCATGCTTACACTGCTCAAATCTAAAATTACCTGAAAGGAGATGGTTTTACCTATACAAATTTAAATCAATATTTTGTTTTCCTACCTGTATACATACATGTGGTCTTTCTAAATCTGTGATGCAACAATTCTATGACTACTTACAGAATCTCCACAGAGGACCTGCTCCCAGTGTGCTTTTCACTGAGGCAAGACATATCTGAAGGTGGATGGTTCATCCATGTTTTCTGTCTAACTTAGAAAAGTGGAGTGTGGCCATGGCCAACTTATGTAGGGTGTTCTTGGTGTAGAAATAAAATGGGTAGATGAAAACCGGGAAGAATAATGAATGCCACTACAAGTTCTTGATACAGAAACCGTGTGTCACACATAGTACTACTTCAACCTGCCTGGTTCCTGCACAACTGGATTGCCAAGGAATGAGTGAAAAATCTAATCACTGTTTTAAGCCCAGATGTAGCCAGCTACAGTGAGGTATAGGTGCAGGAGCTGTCAGCGAGACAGTGTGACTGTGCAATCTGGCATTACTAAGACCTTTGTATTGCCTCCAAACTTACTCCTAGACTCCATCTTGCAAGGGTAAGTACATATCTTAGTAGGCTTCAGTTGGTGTACACATCAGTTAGGCTTTCCTATGTAATTTTTCACTTTTCCTTGGATGGATTTCAGTAGCAATTATTTATACAAAAATGGGGGGGGAACCCTCTTCCAATGTAATTATTTGTTCTTCCAATTCTTTCAATATAGTACCTCAACAAAACTGAATAAGAAGAATTGTTTCATTATTTTCTGTTGGTCACTGTGGAAACTGTTATTTGCAATAAAAACTAGGTAGATCAGTGTGTCCTCTGGTAACACACAGGTTAGGCAGTGAGTTTTAATTCCAGAGACCCAAATGCCCTCACATCCATGCAAAGTGTGGAAAGCTGATTTCAGGGTGAGGGATAGACTGCTACCCCTAGTTTGTGAGAAGCAATGCCAGTATCAGCCCCTGCACTGCAGGAAATGCATCACAGTAACAGCAGGGCTCACTTGATTTTGGCTACCAACTTGAAAAGATGAAAAGGGATGGCCCCAGCCCATGACACTGATTTCTGAGCTGTTTATGGACAGAAAAATCATTGCAGCGTGCTCACATAGAGCTGGGGGGGAGCTGGGGACAGGAGGAGAGGGAACTGGCAAGTTGAACAATTTGCAGGGGATGGGGGGTGTCCAGTTTTTATGTTTTCATTTTTATGAAGGGGGATGCTTCCCCCCATAGAACATCTACTGGTTCCTGTCACTGGTTTCCACCTGCCCACACATGCTTCATCAGCAGCCCTTCTTGCATAAGTCACAGTTTGTCTTGATTTAAATGCAAGCAAACAGAAAATGGCTCATCACTGCCACCTGTGTTAAAGGAGGCATTATGCGTACTTTATGCTATTAGGTTGGCAGACATTCAGTGAAGGAACTTAGTGTTAAGGTGAGAATACCATCCATCATGGTATGACTGCTGATGCCAGCTTTCACATCAAGGCCAGCTACAAGGGAAGTGTTGGGTACAGGAACTGAAAGGTTTGGTCATGCAAACCAGCTGCCAAATCAAAATAAGAACATATCTCCCTGTTCTACACTTAAAATAAAGAATAGGAGCAAGCATCAAGTTCTCTTATTCCAGAACAATAGCAACAATAGCTGGTTAATGTTCAGCCTTCAGAGCCATTAACTCTACAGGGACTTGAGCCTTCACAGCTGGCCCCACAGTGACTTGCTTTTATGTTCCCAAGGAGATGAAGAGCTCAGAGAGGTCTTTGTCATAGCAGAAGGACAAGCAGACAGCACAGAAGTAAGTCTTATTCGCAGGCCAGAATGCAAATACATTCAGCTGATGATTTCACAAGCGTTTCAGTCTTGACATCAGCTGAATTACTCATGTCCTGTTATCCAGCCACCTCAATAAACTCTGTGCTTTGACCTACCCCAAAACCAGCAGCTCAGTATGCTGATTTGAAGGCATCAAAGGCAAATTACAGTTTTAAGGCATGCTTTGTGGCAAGCCAGCAGTGCTGGTGCAGCCACCTCCAGGAAGCCACCACATGAGAAAAAGCCAGCAATCCATACCTATTCAGCAGAGACTCTTCCCCTACCTGCCATAGATCACATCCCAATTCTCCTTGCCATATGAGGTAGAAGCACTGTCACTGCAGCAGCTGTCAATAACCTATCTCTTCTACAAGTGAACCCATCACCACTTGCTCCTTGCCACCAGGCCAGGTAGTAAGCCAGCCATTGCCTGAGATGATATTAACTCACAGTTCCTCTAGTTCTCACGCTTATACAGCTCTGTACGCTTACAAGAAACTTATCACACCATGCAGATGGAGGGCCTGCACTTCCAACAAGTTGTCTCTGACAACACTAACAGCCAGGATTACTTTTTTGCAGACCAAGTGAGTAATTAATTGCTCTTTGTACTTGTTTCCATGACCATTTTGTGCTCCGCAGTCAGCACAGATTCTTGACCTCCTGTCCCAGTGCCAAAGCTGAGCTTCCCAATAAGAGTGTTCCACCACCACATAAGAAAAACTGGGGTTAGAAGGGGATCAGAAAGGAGATGCTCAATGACATTTCACCTTGGTCTTCACTGGCAAGAGCTCTAGCCACACTGCCCAAGTGGCAAAAGGCAAAAGTAGGGACTAGAGGAATGAAGAACCACCTGCTGTAGAAGCTCAGGTTCAAGATCATCTAAGGAATATGAAGGTGCACAAGCCCATGGGAGCTGATGAGATGCATCTGCAGGTCTTGAAGAGCAGGTACATGAAGTTGCCAAGCCATTATCCATCACATTTTAGAAGTCATGGCAGTCTGGTGAGCTCCTGATGACTGGAAAAGGGAAAATATAGCCCTCATCTTTAAAAAGGGAAAGAAGGAAGACCCAGGGAACTACAGGCTGGTCACTCTTGCCTCGGTCCATGGCAAGATCATGGAGCAGGTCCTCCTGGAATCTATGCTAAAGCAAATGGACATTAGGGGAGTGATTGGTGACAGCTAACATGGCTTCACTAAGGGCAGATCATGCCTGAAAATTTTGGTGGCCTTCTATGATGGGGCTATGGCACTGATGGATAAAGGAAGGGTGACTGACAACATCTGCCTGGCCTTGTGCAAAGTTTTTGACACTGTCCCACATGGCATTCTTGTCTCTAAATTTGAGAGATACTGATTTGACAGACAGATCACTCAGTGGATAAGGCATTGGCTGGATGGTCGCACCTTAAACATTGTGTTGATTGGCTCAATGTCCAGGTGGAGATCAGTGACAAGTGGTGCTCCCCAGGGGTCAGTATTAAGGCTGGTGCTTTTCAACATCTTTGCTGACAACATGGACAGTGGGACTGATGCACCCTTAGCAAGTTTGCCAATGACACCAAGCTGTGTGAGGTCAACAGGCTGGAGAGAAGGGATGCCATCCAGAGGGACCTGGACAGGCTGGAGATATGGGCCAATGCCAACATCATGAAGTTCAACAAGGGCAAGTACAAGGCTTTGCTGCTGGGTGAGGGCAATGCCAGGCACAATTATAGGCCAGGCAGAGAATGCTTTGAGAACAGCCCTGAGGAGTAAGACTTCAGGGTGTTGGTTGATGGGAAGCTCCATGTGACCCAGCAGTGTGTCCTCGCAGCCCAGGAAGTCAACTGTATGCTGGGCCGCATCAAAGGAAGCTTGACCAGCAGGTCAAGGGAGGGGATTCTTCCCCTGTTCTCCACTCTCATGAGACCCAACCTCCAGTGCTGCATCCAGCCATGGAGTTCCCAACACAACAGAGATGCCAATCTGCTTGAGACCAGAGAAGGCCATGAAGATGATCAGAGGGCTGGAGCATCTCTTCTATGAAGACAGGCTGAGAGAGTTGGGCTTGTTCAGCCTGGAGGAGAGAAAACTCTGGGGAGACCTTAGAGCAGTCTCCCAATATCTAAAGGGGGCCTAGAACAAATCTAGAGAGTGACTTTTTGGAAGTGCATGTATTGTTAGGACAAGGGGGAATGACTTTAAACTGAAAGAGGTGAGATTTAGGTTAGAGATACTATGAAGTTCTTAACTATGAGGGTGGTGAGGCACTGGCACAGGTTGCCCAAAGAAGCTGTGGCTGCCCCATCCCTGGCAGTGTTCAAGGCCAGGCTGAATGGGACTTTGAGTAACCTGGTGTAGTGGAAGGTGTCCCTGCCCATGTCAGGGGTTGAGGGCTTGGAAATGAATGAGCTTTAAGGTCCCTTCCAATCCAAACCATTCTATGATTCTATGGCAGGCAACCTGATGTCCATTAGCACGTCACAAAGGTGAATCTCATACCCAAAACTTCTTACTCTGTACAGGAGACGCAGGTGTCCACAAACCCAACAAATGCCACGGAAAATGTATTTAAGAAGCAGGGAGCATAGGAGAGAATAGTATATTTTAACAGCTGATTTATTGCCAGGGAGACCCTGCCTGGCAGTAAGTTCTAGGCAGTTCCAGAGCAACGACTTCTTTTCTCCACGAGTTTGTACAGACACACTAGCACATATAGACAAGTCACTCTGGAGAAGTGTGTGACTGAAAGAGGCAAGAGTGCTATACATCCACTGCAAAGATGTGTCAGGAAAATCATATGTAGCTCAAGCTATGAACTATCCTCTCCATGAACCATAGTCTTTATGTCTTTACCTTTGGTAACAAAGGAAAGAAAAAAATTATCTGGGTGCAACAAGTTTTCAAGATGCATAAGAGGTAAGGTCCAGGGTCTGTGAAATGAAAGAAAACTAAGTACAGGAAAATTTGTCCAAGTTTCACCTCAAGGGGCACACTTTCCCAGGCAGCAATAGAAATGGCACTCCTGTTGATTGGGATTTGAACAAAACTATCTGAAACATACATATATTGTATATATAAGTGTGTGAATATAGTATAGATATATGTTACTTTCTTGTGTAAAAGTCTGGTAACCATTGAGACATAAATATGGTTATTTGGAAATCATTATACCAAATTGACTGGCACTTGTTTTGTTCTGTGTGTAAACATCTGCATGGACCAGTGTATGTAAGGAGAGCTGGGGTTTCCAAAGGGAAGCGGTTGAGTCACCATCTCTGGAGGTATTTAAAAGATGTAGATGTGTCACTTTGAGACATGGTTTATTGGTGGACTTAACAGTGCTAGGTTTATGGTTGGACTCGATGATCTTAAAGGTCTTTTCCAACCTAAACAATTCTGTGATTATACATCACAGAAGATGTTCAGTACATCTTCAGAGTCCGAATTTGTTTGGTACAACTGGTTCTTTGAATGGTCAAGAGGTACTGGACTGTTGGAGGGTTTTGGTTTTCTAGCCTTTTTTTAAGAGCTGAATAAAGACAAGTGACTTCCTGGAAAAATGTTTCAGATGCTTAACCGAACAACGTTAGATGCAACACTGTCAGGCAAAAAAAATACTTATGCAGGACTAATTCCAGTATCCAAAATTGGTTCACACATATATTGCTGAACTCTTTGTTATTTGTCATCCTAGTCTATGCCAGTGGCTTGAAAAACAAAAAAAAAAATTGTATTTTTAATAACAAATGAAACTCTGCTTAAATTAAAACCCCTTGTTAGCATTTAGTGCTCAACTAAGCCAAAGAAGGAAGCTGTGGTGAAAGCAAACAGATACGAAATGTGAAGAATTTCTCCCCATTTACTCTGAGTAAAAGCTGCTTAGCTTGGTCTGACCGCTAAACTGGTTAACAATCAGATTCAGCCCTCAAGGAATTTAGAACTCCCTCTAATGGAAACTGGATAAAGTCTGAAAAAATGAAAAGCATCTCACTGCATTTGAGGTGTATTTTTGGCTAGGCAAAATCTGGTTACTACGAATGCTTTTGGAAAGTGAAACCTTAGCCAAAATTCCTTTAAATTACAACAGATATGTTTAGACTCCTGACATAAAAATTCTATGTGCTCTGTAAAAATGTACATGTTACATAAAATGTGCTTTCTCCAGTGTATCTGTTGCTTTAAGAAAATGGCTTAGAAAATCACAGACGACAGAGAGCTCCTCCCCTCCATGAAAGGGGTCCTGCTATTCTGCAGCAGCACTCCCAACAGAAACAGTAAACACTGTCAGAGATAGTTACAGGAACAGACACTTTCAGGCTCAGATTTATTCATAGCAAAATTTAACCTGTCCAGCAAGTGTAATAAAATAAGGAAACACTACATTCTACTCTCCAATACCAAAAAGAAATTGTCATTAGAAAATAATAAAAATTGAGAACAAATCACATCTCCTTTCAATTGGCAGAGTGGTGTCCGCAGGATAAAAATACTAGGAAATCAAGGTAACTAAAGGATTGCTGGCTAGCACTAGATGCACTAGCAATAATAGACAAGGAAAAACTTCCAAAATCAGGAATTTAGAAAGCTTCAAGCTCAGTCATAATGACAGCTGATCACACTTTTTTCTAAAGCCTTGAGGGCATTTCAGGTTCCCAGGTAAATTCTAGCAGTTAATCTCCTTTATTTTTGCTCTCCCTGCAAAAGGGCATGGAATTACCGAGAAATCACGACCTGATTTCTCATTAGCAGTGATAATTCTGTGAGTCATTTTTACAGCCTAAAGGTCATTTCAATTACCTCAGCACAAGAATCGCAGGAAAATATACTAGGGGCTGGAAATCCAGAGTAAAGTCAGCAATAAAAACATTAAGCATTTTATTCAAAGCCTGTTTTTTTGAAAATGCTGACTTCTAATCTAAAAGCTCGTGAGAGCCACTCTCCTCAAATCCAACAGAGTGACTCTTCTGCTTTAGGAACAGAAGCTTTTACAGAGAGGGGCAGAATAAACCAGCCATTCATGTTAGCATGCATTCCCTGTTCACCATATCAGAATAGGAATGGCATTTGGAATCAGACCCAAACCTTGTTTAAGTTATTTTAAAAAAGTCTCACAAATTCACACTAGTGTGCATGTACCTTTTTTACTCCTTCTTTTATTTACTGGAGGTTCAAAGTCACTTACCCCACCAAGATAACTAGTAACTAAATAGATAACAGCAGAAAAAAAGCAGAAGTATATTCTGAAAACAGGGCATACTCGCCTGTGAGATACTGGAAACCAAAAAAAGGCCAGGAATGTCTATGCTTGTAGGCAATCTCATTTTATTGAATGGTTTGAAGTGCTGCTTAAAGTAACACTTTACAGTCTGTACATGCAGTTTCCATTTAAAAAACAAATCATTTTTTCAGAAATCATGCATATCTATGCACATCATTTCCAGACAAAAAAATTACCATCTACAGCAGAAATTCCTTTTTAAAAAATATTTTAAAAGATAAGGCAGGCAGTAGCAATTCTTCAGAAGGCAAAGCACACAAACTCTCTACACTGAAGGTATAGTTTATTCACTGAGAGACATTAGTAACTGCAGAAGGTCATTTAAGGATGGATTCAACTGAAAATGACAGTGGCTCAGTTGTTGGAAGTTTTGCTGTTGCCTGTTTGGCCCCAGAAAAGTCTTTTGTGCATTTACCTGTTGCAAACTTGTGGTTTTGGTTCTCTTTAATAGCACACTCTCTGTATTTCTTAGAAGCATCTTCAAAATTCTCTTTCACAAATGATGCTCTGAGCTCTGCTCCTGACCTGTCAGGAAACGTTTGGTGGAACATCAACTGAAATGGACTGTATTTGAGAGGGAGTTTGGCACTAGTTTTGCTGAATTTGCTCAATAGCTGCTCCTGATGAGCCAGAGAATCCTTATTAGAAATCTGAGAGAAAGTCCTTTTTGGAGGAGAGAAAGCTGATCTTTCGCGAGCTTCCTGAGGAAGGCACGGTATCTCATTACATGGCTGCTGAATGTCTTGAGCATGGGTCAGAACAAGTGAATTTTCCAGTTTTGGAGGCATGATGTCATGCTCAGTATTTGAACAGTCCTGACTTTGTAACACCTTAGCATCCCAACCTGCCCCAGGTTTGAGAGCTTGGACAGTAGTAGCATTTAATAGACATTGCTGGTAGAGGAGAGCATCACTAATGGGGCCACATTTTGGCCACATTAAGAACCTAGAAGGCAAGGGATACTGCCTGTAGGTGGTAGCTACACTGACATTTGAAGAAATCAGTTCCATGTTGCTGGATCCTGAATACTGCATGGTTAGATCAAGGCAGGTCGGTAAAAAATTGCAAAACTCCTTGTTTGGAGTATCAACTTGAGTAGTGTTGAAGGCTGTCTTATAGGAGTTGTATTCAGCTCCATGCACCATGTGGTTAGGGAGGAAAAGAGCAGCTGCTTGTGTAGCTTCCATCATCTCCCTCTCTTTATACTCTCTCTCTAACATAATGTTCTCCAACTCTTTATCAGCAAAAGCCCGTCTCTTTCTCATCCTGTCACTTACAGGGGGTGGCAAGGATGAATTCCCTCCCAGGTAAGGGTCTGTTGGAATAGGACGGTAACCTAGAACAACAAAGCATCGTTAGGAATGAGGCTGCATAAGAAAAACATCAGTGTGTTTGTAACAGGGCTCTGTTTGAAGCCCATCTGGGAAGACGCAGAGCACTTGCTACAAACGCTGGACTCCATCAACTCCTGCTGAAACCACATCAGGGAGCCTTAGCTCCCTGCACCATCAGGCACATTCTGTACAAGTTCTTCAGCACAGATAAGCCAACCCTGTCCCCCTGACATGTGTAGTCTCCTAGCTGATTAGTAACTTTAAAAAGCTATTCCAAAACAGAAGATTGAGGGAAAAAAAATTAAGGGGG
>NDXB01006204.1:131887-142018 GCA_002631895.1 Agapornis roseicollis | reverse complement strand
AAAATTTTATTCTTCTTAAATTAAAAATTTTGAAAAAAAAAAAAAAAAAAAAATTAAAAAAAAAAAAGGAAAAAAGAAAAAAAAAAGGCAACCTATCATGCATATCTTATTATTGATAAAGCTGCAAACAGTGCCACTGTGTTAGGTCAGATCAAAAAAAGCCAAAGATAACAATTTATCTACTCATGTGCTGATAAAAACACCCGCGAACAAATTACCCTGCCCTGCAAAACGCTGCTGGGTAGTCATGTAAAAAGAATGTCAGCTTGTAACAGTAACTCTCAAATTTCAAATTACAGTTGCTAGCATTTCAGTCGTTATTGGAGGGGGGAAAGGGGGGCAACTCAAGTTCTGCCACATCGATCGCAGCCACGAAGGGCAGAAGGCCTGCGCCGCACGGCGCCAGTCGCCGGCGTGCTTCAACGCCATTCGGCTCTTATTTCGGGAAATAACGCTGCATTTTACGCGCACCCGCGGCCAGCCGCAGCTCGGGCGAAAGGTCCAGGTTTTCCTTGGGGCAGAGCAGGGTTTTCCCGCTGCCAGTCCGTGCTGCGAAGCTGCCTGTGGAGGGCCGGGGGGTACATTTACCTTCCAGGATGCTCTTGGCCAGGAGGCTGGGCGTCCGGACGTGCCTCTGGTAGACGGCTTTGCGCTCCAGGCTCGCCTGCTTCCCCGCTAGCCCCTTCTTGTCCTAGGACAGCGATAGGACTACCCTATCAGCCTTGGAACCGCTCGCCCCGTCTTCCCGTCCCTTCCCGTCCCTACCCCTCTTACCTCGGTGGCCTGCTGCCGTCGGAGGGCCACCTGGGCGGCCATGACACGCTGCCGCTCCACCACCAGCAGGCAGTTGGCGCACTGGCAGTCTCGCCAGCGGCAGAACCGCTTGTGTCCCTTCAGGCACGACACCACGCCGTGGTTGCGGCACCGAGCGCACTTGGGCGTGCGGCTCAGCTTTCGCGGCTCGCCCCGCCGCGGGGCCGCCGCCACCGCGTCCTCGCCTTCCTCCTCTTCCTCCTCTGGGCAGGCGCCGCTGCTGGGGGCCTCGGCCGCCTCCCCGTCCACGCTCTCTACGTCGATCTCCCAGTCGGCGGTGGCACGTCCTTCAGCCATGGCTCCACGACAGCGAAGCTGCAAGAGAAGGGTCTGGTCGCTCGTCCCCTCGGCGGGACGGCAGCCAGGGCACACCCGCTTCCTAGGTGGCCTCCTCGGAATTGCCGGCCCATCAGCAGCCCCGAAGGGATGCGGCCCGGTCGGGAACTGACGGCAGAGCCCACCTGGAATATTGTCTACTCCCTCACCGTCTGCTCGGCCCTATTCACGCTTCACGAAGGGCTTAGCTGAACCTCGACGGTCGCTCCCTCTCTTCTCCCGCCCCCGGCCTGACACGGCTTGCCGCGGAGCTGGGAGCGGAGCTGTGCGCGTCCCCAGCGGCGGAGGGAGCAGGAGGAATAGCTCGCAAGGCTTTTTAATCTGACAGGTCCTCACAGAGACCTGTTTGTTTCAGGGTCCTAACAACCTCTCTTCTCGCCACGCTCAGACGCAGGGGACAAATAGGGAACGCCTGAGCATCACACACAGCTGCTGTCCTCTCCTGCCACTCAGTACAGCAGGATTTGCTCCTGGAGTTCTCTGCACCGCGGAAGCAGCTCCTTGCACTTACCCGGGTTCAGCGCCCGAGGCCGGCAGGCGGAACGAGTGCACGCAGCCCTCCCTCTCCCCACAGCTGCTAGGGCTGCCCAAGCTCGACCGGAGGCAGGAAGGCACTCCCGGTCCCCGCACCTGGGGGTGGTGCAAGGCTCCGGGACGCCGCGCCGTCGGGGGTCACTGAGTACCGCGCCGGGCCGCGCCGGGCCGGGCCGGGCCGGGCCGGGTCGGGTCGGGTCG
The DNA here is from genome assembly GCA_002631895.1 of Agapornis roseicollis. Classification (NCBI taxonomy): domain Eukaryota; kingdom Metazoa; phylum Chordata; class Aves; order Psittaciformes; family Psittacidae; genus Agapornis; species Agapornis roseicollis. Next base: position 140,134 of record NDXB01006204.1, on the reverse strand, counting down.
GGCTGGGCCGCGCGTGTCTGCGGTCGCGCTCTCCGCCGCAGCTCCGTGGATGGCACCCACGCCGCCCGCCGCGCACCCGCCCCGCGGCGCAGTGCCCGCCGCGCCCGGCCCGCCGCGTTTTCAGCGCCGGTCGCCGCCGCTCTGATTGGCCCGAGCCGCCCCCGACACGCCCCTTGTTCCCCTCCCTCGCGTGTGCCAGCCGCCACCCGCCCGCTCGTGGGTGCGGGCGAGCGAGGGGGGCGCAGAGGGGGGTTGGGGGTGCGCTCAGCGGCCGTAGCGGGAAACGCGTGCTCGATCCTTGATGTTGAGGGGGGAAACGGAGCTTGAAAGGAAGGGAAGGGGGAAAAAAACAGTAACGCGCGTGGTGGTGCCAGCTTAGAAGCCAGCGGCGCCGGGGAGCGGCGCCCCCGCTACCGGGGAGCGACCCGAGTCCACAAGGCTGGCACAGCCCCGTGGTTTTCGTTTGCGGTCGTTCTCCTCGCTCGGGCCGCGACGTGCCACTGTGCACCCACCGGGCCCGCGGCAGCGGGCTTTTCTCCTGCCTGAAAATGCAACGGGATCGGTGTTCTCTTCCTGCCCTATCGGGAATTAGGGCGAGGAAAATGTCCGTTCATTTTTTCTAGCGTTACCTCCCCGCGGTGGCGTTTTCCACCGAGCACCGTGATGTTGAGTGACTTCCCCCCCACTCCCGTTCCCTGACGGAGGCCGCTCTTCGGACTCTGGGGAATACCCTCGATCTCCCAAAATAGGGAGCAATCGAGATCGTAACGCACGTCGTCTCGCCAGTGCCGGCAGGGTGCGGGAGCTCAGTGCTCCCGCCGGTGAGAACGGGAATTCCCACGGGACGGAATCAGGCAAAAATACACTTGGGCCGGCCAGGGGAAGCGCGGGTGATTTTAAACAGAGTATTCCCAGGAGGAACCAAATAATAATAATAATAAATAATAATAATAATAATAACCACAAGAAACAAACAAAAAGGGTGAGAAAAGGCACGGGGGGCAGGGGGAAGCTGGGGACGGCCTCATTTCCCCACCAGCGCGCGGAACGTGTGGCCGACGCTGTTCTCCGAAAAGGAAAAAAACATTCTGCTTTTTCTCGGAGCAGAGCGTGTGTACAATAAATACCGGCAATGCTCATGTATATAATAAACACGGGCACTCGTCCACGGTGAACACACGGGCCGGCTGCCGGCAGCCGGTTCGGCATGGAAAAACCCTGCTCCCGCAGCGCTTCGGAAGGGAGGCCGGGAGGCGCGGGCGGCGCTGTGAGGCTGGTGACGGGCGCTGGCTCCGCCGCCTCCTCCCTGGCCGAGCCGCGGCCCTTCCCCTCGCCTCGCGGACTGCTGGCACCTGCCGGGACGGGAGGAGGGAGCGTTTGCCGAGTGTTTGCCCCGAGGGAGCGTGTGTCCTCCTCGGACCGTACCGCCTCCAGTGCTCGCACCGGGAGAGCGGGGAGAAGGAAGCGCATCCCCTGACGGCAGGTATTATTCATCCCCAAAGAGACTCCGGCTACTGTTTGACTTACAAGCATGACTAAAAGGCAAATACCCAAGGAATTCCACTTTCCCCCTTGGGGTCCCTCTTAAAAGGCACAGGCATGACAAAAGACCTGCTAGGTTAGGAAACAGAAGTCCCCTTTGCTTGTAAACCGACACCAAATTACAAAGTACGATTCTGCGGGCCGCTGGAGTAAATTACAAAACAGTTCGCCTCCTGTTTACTTTATCCACAGGGAACTGTGAAACCCGGCCATCACTTTAAAGCGTGTTTGTACAACTTTCTTATGCTCCTCTTGGCTGCGCTCGGCTCCGCAGAGCGTTTGCGCTCCTCTCCAGCCTCTCCGCTCCCTCCGGGAAGGAGGAGTGACTTTGCCGTCTTCCTGAGGGTCAAACATGCGGGAGGAGGAGGCGGAGAGCGCTCCCACCGCTGCTACTCGCACTCGTGTGCTGCGACGACCTCCGCTCCCGCTCAGCTCCCCCCGTCCCGCTGTGCCGCACGGTGTCTTCGTGCTCGCTATGAGCCGAAGCGGGCAGATGCCGCGCCGTGCACTGCGGGGAAAAGGCGTTGATTTCCACTTGAGGGAAGGCAGCGAAGCCCACTACATGCCACTGTGCACCCGCCTGCCCCCGCTACAATGAGCCCCGCAGCCCCGATGCCCGCGGGTAGGACTGCCCAGACCGGCAGCCAGCGGCCGGGACTACTAGGGTGCTACCGGGCTGCTTCGCAGCCGCCTCGGCACACCCTCGCCGTGGCCGACCCTGCCTGTGTGTTCCCACCCCCGAGCACGTTGCAACGGGGGTCCACCCGTGAGCTGCGCTGCCTAGGCCGGACGGGAGACCCCGCTGCTTTCTTGAGCCGGACAGGCAACGGGTGCTGCACCGACCGTGGCACCCTTCGGCCCGTGAACAGCGGAGGGAGGGAGCGAGCAGCTCCGAGATACTCCCTCGAAGGCCGGCGGCTTCGCCGGGCCCTGCTTTGCATTGCTGTCCGGTGCGGCGTGCAGGTGCCGCGGTCCCTCCACCTCCCTAACCCTCCCTTCTTCCAGAGAAATTTATTACCGAGGTTAGGGCAGGCTAACCAAACGGCAACCCCGGGTGCAATTTCCGCGGAAGGAATGCTTTGATCTTGCCTTCTCCCCGCGCCGTCGGGAGCAGATTACATTGCCAAACGCGAAAGATCCCCGCCGCTTGTTTGGCCAGAGATGTTACCAGTTAATCTGAAACAAATTGCCTCCCCTCGCCCGCCGAAATCCTCCATCCCCGTCCCGCGATCCCGGTGCCCGCTGCCCCCTCCCCAGGAGCCCGAGCACTGGCGTCAGCCACCCATAAGGACAAGCTGCAGCCCAAGAGCCGGGCACAGCGACAAAGGCTTCTGGTTCGCGGAACGTAGTTACCAAACGTGCTCCAGCGAAGTGATCTCAGCTGCGGGGAAGACAAGAAGAAAAAAGACAGAGAAAGAGTAAGGAAAAGAGAAAGAGCAAGAGAAAAAGAAAGAGAGAGAGAGAGAAAAGAGAAAGAGAAAGAGAGAGAGAAAAGAGAAAGAGAAAGAGAGAGAGAGAAAAGAGAAAGAGAAAGAGAGAAAGAAGCAGTAAAACCTGTGATTTTTTTTTTTTAATTTTTTTGTTTGTTTGTTTTACATCAGGCACCCTCTGTCTCTTGTAAACAGCACTTACACTAAGGTAAACCTGGATAAGATTTTTACCCATGATACAGATCTTTCTAAACTGATTGTACCTTAAAACACTTTAAACAAGCATGTTTGTTTTATTTTCTTCTTTTTTTTTAATATTTGCATTTTAAACAAGCATTTAATTGTTTCTATTTTAAATGCACTGCGACCTAATGTAATTTTAAAGTAGCTAGGTACAGAATCAGAGGAAGAATTTTCTGCTATTTCTGGATGTCAGTCAAATACATATAATGAATACATGTAATAAGGATGTAGGAAATGTTGATGTAATGTGTTCATTATAGAACATAGATATGCAAGCAAATTTTATTGACTGTGACAGTGATTCCACTGCTGTGTAAGTATGTTTGCTTTGACAAGGAGTATCGTACCAGGATAATCTTCAGTTGTGTGAAATTGGATTGATATCAGAAGCAGTAACAGTGAGCAAAGCAGAACTGCCACTCTGGGCACAGTTAGTGAAAGTGATGAGAAGTCTGGAGGTGTCAAAGGAAAGTTTTCCATGGACATAGACTGTCAAGCCTTTTTCCAAAAGACAAAGCTTAGACAGCTTTGTATCAGGCACAAGAGTGAAGCAGTTTTCCATCTACAACCCCTTTCACCCTGGCATCTGCCTGGAAGAAGGGATGAGCTCCCAAAGAGAAGGAAGTGGTGGGCCACGAAGGAAGGGCAGGTTTCCTCTCTGCAGCTGGGCGCTGCACCAGGAAGGCAGATTCTGGCCCATGCCTCTGCAAACAGGACCACACTGGCAGGGTGATCATTAGATAAAGGAAGGAAGAAACAGTTCAGTGGAAGTAGAACTCCTTGTTCTGCAAGGGTCTGTGGCCAGGGGACACTGAGGTAGACCTAGAGAGACTGCAAGTCCAAACCAGTCCTTATCGAATCCTGTGGTGGCATTTGAATTTAAACAAGAAAAATGCCAGGAGAAGGGCTTGTGTGCCATCCACAGCAGCTTTACTTTATCTCATAAACAAGGCTGACCTTTGGTTTGCCAGCATTTAGTAAATCAGTAGACATTTGGCCTGTCTCTTGCTAAATGTACTAGAAAGTTGGATCAGCTCTCAGTGTGAATATCAAGAATCCACTATACAAGCAGTAAGCATAGCAAATTGTCAAGTCAGCAACTAGGGTACTTCACTATAATCTTCCCAAATGTCTTAAGTAGTTTGGCAAATCTCTTGTTGTAATAAATTCTAGTGAAGTTTTGGGGTTTATGTTTTTTTCAACATATGGCCTTAAAAAGTAACTTAGCCAAGAATAGTTTTAGAGTCACTGCAGAGTTTACTGGAGATGTTGTCTCAAAACTTGTTTGTACTCTGGCAGTTTTATTCAAATGTCAACCAGATGCAGAAAGTGTGGGGTTTTGGGTTTTATTTTACAGTCCTGGAAAGTAAAGGTCAAGTCTCTGCAACATAAATTGTCTTTCTGATTGCCATATTTTAGTGGAACAGCAAGAAGTCTTGCTAATAAACTGCTTTCTGGTGGGTTCCTTCCCCCCCCCGCCTCCCCTTCAGGATGCATTATAATCATATGCAAAATATCTAAAATGCCAATAAGACACCTGCGTAATCAAATAAGTTGGGTGGGCTATGCTGTGCTTAGCAGTGAAAATTAATTCACATAACTGTAACTAGCCAGATTGTGTTCTCATTTACTAGAGAGCACTGCAGTCTCTGACTAGCCTTACTGAAATGAGTAGGATGACCTGAGGTATTAGTCAGCATGAAAAATAGCATCAGAATGTAGCGATATTTCAGTTAAAATAAACCAGGCAGACTCAGGCTATGTTGATATATGCAAGTATCTAGGCCACACTAAAGGATGCTTGTTTTACTCCTGTGACCAATGAAGCCCGTAGAACTATTTACAAAGTGTGATACTGCACAATGTAAATATGCATATCAGACTCTGGCTCCCCTATGGAGTATGCAGAGTTCCGAGGCGGAAGAGGCAGATAGGAGAAATGAGTGGGATCTGCTCAGCATGTCACAGTGAATGCAAGACACTTCAGCTCTCCAAAAAACTGCAGAAAACACAGTGTAGCACATCCTGCCTGTAACATTTCCACTGGAGATCTCTGAAGGATTTTACCATCTATCCTTCTGAAAATCTTCCTTGAAAATCAGATGAGCCTTTGCTGTAGCTTCTTGGACCAAAAGATCTCTCCACATGGCATGTGGACATGTGGAGGTACTATGAGCGTCCACTTGCTTGGTTCTTGAACATCAGTTGAAGAAACAGGGAAGCAAGAGATCAATTTCTTATGCAGCAGGTGTGGTGCTGATGCATCTTAAACTCATACTTAAAAAGAAGCATTTATGGAGGCAGCACCCTTCCAGAAGATGCTATGTGGTGTTTGAGGTGGAAGAGATTTCTGCAGCTATACAAACAAAATCAGGCTAGACTTTGGGGTTTGTTTGATTGTTTGGGTTTGGTTTGTTTTGTTGTTGCTTTTTTTCTGGGTGTTTCTGTTGGTGGTGGTTTGGTTTTAGGTCTGAGGCTAGGGTTTTTGGTTTTGTTTTGTTTTTTTGTTTGTTTTGGGGTTTTTTGTTTGTGGGTGTTTTTTCTTTTCACTTTCAGCTAGTACATTTGCACATCCTCTGGCTTATCTTGTTGAGACTCTGTTCAGAGACGGCACCAGAAGAATCAAGTACATGGAGTACAGAAATAGAAACTGGAACCTTTAGGACTCTGGAAATGGAATCTTTGCATTGGAGATATTTTAACAGCCTGGGACCTTTTTTAATACCCAATGAATTTTACAGTACACCACATTTGGTATAGACATCATTCCTACCAAGTATTTTGGGGGGGCTGGGAGGGAGGATGGGTATGGCTGCCGCCAGCCTTTATCTCTTTGTCCAAGCTGTCACCACTGGAACCTTCACCTCTCCTCAAGACAACATAAATGGAGAAGTGACACCAGAGTCACCTTCTGAAGGAATGGTGTTGCCACTACAGGAGAGAAGCTGGTACACTGGCTGGACACAGCACTTACGTGCTAACGGACATTTAGAAGCACCTCATTTGCTGCTTCTCCTGCCCTGCCTTTGGTGCTCTCTTGTTTGCAGTGCTAACCAGTGGCTATGCAAACACGCTTGTTAGCAGAGTGAGCCTCTGTCCCATCTTGTGAATTTGTCCCATAGCAGAAGGGAGCAGGACTGAAGTATCTATTTTTGTTTGACTCACATCTGTGAAGGTGAACTCAAGAGCTGTAACTGGTTCAAACTCTATTCCTGTCAAAACTGCACCTGCTCAGTGACAGGCTTGAATTTGACTCATGTATGTAGGCAGAGCCCACTCTAATCAGGCACATAGCACTGTGGGTCAACACATGGCCACACATCAGAGTTATCTTTGCTGAAATCATCAAAGAAAAAAGAGAACAATACTTGAAATTTTTCCTACATTAGATAGATCATTGCTAGTGTGGAAATACATGACAAATATATAGTTAATAAATGCTGTGTATATTGCTATAAACACAAGTTTAGGTGAAAATCTGAGGCATAAAGCCACTCAGTATTCTAGGATCAAACTCTTCCTTTTATTCCATACAGACACTCCATTGAAATCCTTGGTATTAAAAGGGCGTAAGTCTGAGTTTAACATATTGCAGATGTGTGTATATATATATATTAAGAACATTGGATACATTGTACTCAGAAATGCTATTTTACTTATGGTAGTTTTTCAACACTTATGATTACTTGCAATAATAAAAAAAGATTGTTCCACAAACTGTGCTAAGATCATATGACATAGCAAGCACACTGTCATCTACTTTATGATTTAACATCTGTGATGCTTCAGTAATGCATGGTGTTTGGCCATCCAGCATGATACCAACTACAGAAAGTGTCAAACCACTCAGTGCATAAAATTAGCGTATTCTAGGAGTAAAGGGCTTTAACCAGCTCTGCTGAAGTCAACAGAAAACCTCCTGTGTCAACTGTAGAGGAAATTGTGTAAGGCCCACATTTAATTTCTTTTGACTTAAAAGGGAAAGCAATGCACTGTTCAGAGATTCAGCCTGTCCTGCATGACCAGTTTGTTGGCAGTGTGATCCACAAAACACTAGGCTTGATGAGTTTCTTGCTGGTTCTTCTTTGACTACCTGTCTAAGGAGAAGGTGAGAGGAACTGCTATGCCACAAGGTTGGAGCAGCATTGTCTTGCTAAAATTGGTCTGGCACTGCACATTTCCATTTTTTTTTTTGTGACTTCCACTTGAAGGAGTTTATCTTTAGGGCCTGCTTTTTATTGGGGATGTTTTCCATCCCATCCCAGGCTGCAGCATAGGAATACCAACGCCTAAGCCAGAATGTCCAACCAGTAGATGCCATCTTGTTTAACCACATACTAGACATCTGGGTGATACACAGTTTGAAGGATATATAGTTATAAATTACTAGCTCTCTTTTCTAAATGGTGATGAAAAAACTCTGCCAAAATATATTTATGATAGCAAGGCACACACCAACAGCTGGTTCAGGAGAAAAAAAGGTCATTCAGATTTTCAACTAAAGCATAAAGAAATGTAAGAATGTGCCCAAGTACCTAACTGTCCATAGTGGTATACTGACTTACAGAACTTACCACTTCAACAAGATACTAGAATTTCATAATGATTAAACTACTGCTTTTCATAATCAGCCCACTGAATGATGTGCAATGACAGGAGATACACCACAGCCTCAAATGCTGGCGACTGAACTCTACTGATTTCAGCCAGAGGCACCACAAAATCCTAACCATTAAATTGCAGAAATAAACGGTGGCTTGCCCCCAATATCCACATAGCCAGACTGCATCCAGTTAGGGATCACTGCAACATGAATGTACTAATGTCTTGCTGTTTAGATTACCTTCCGGTTTTTCTCTGGCCATACATCATGCAGTGGAATTATCATACATTAAGAAGAGTGTATCACAGGGATATCAATGTGTTTCAATATACGGAAAATTTTTCTGAGACCTAAAAAGAAATGTTCATCTGTCCGAGAATAAATGTTAATCAAATGGTTTCCTTTCTTTTTTTTTTTTTTTTTTCCTAC